>MU227969.1:1262168-1275972 GCA_018584345.1 Thuja plicata | reverse complement strand
AAGTGCACGTGCACAGTTTTGCCCTGTCAAAATTTTGTGTTCTGAGAACGACTCCATGCCCAATGGATTTGTCAAGGCAACTGGTCAAATGCTTAGCAGGCAAGCATCCCGCAGAGGTCGCCAAAATGTTGCCCAATTTCCCTTTCTATGCAATTGGCTTAGTCTACCCTGACTGGCATTTCTCTGTCATGGTTCCTAGGTCTTGGCTCTGCTTAAACCCTTAGACCTTCAGTCTTTCATGCAAACGATGTAATAAACCCTAAGCCTTGGCTCATTTTATTTCAGCGTTACTTTTTTAAGTCACTTATGGCATGTGCTATTTTCAAGTCGCCTGATCGCATGAAGAATTCAACCATCAAAAAAATGTCTCCCGACCTTGCGCCTACTTCATGTCACATGATCGCTTGATTAGCTCAATCAAACAGTTAGGCTCTTTCTTCAGTCGCGTGGTCTCATGATTAAATGGTGGTTAAGAGATAACATTCCTGACCATGCGACTAACTATTTGATGTTAGAGATTTCCCTCAGTCGGGATGTCGCTAGATAAGGACGGTGAGTCAGATTTCCATAATGCATAAAGTGAACGAAAGAACAGTTGACACCTGTCACAGAGCTAATGGTTGTCGCCTGATCGCTTGATGAAGGAAGAGGATCACGCGATAACGAGACTGAGGTATGTTTGCCCTCAGTCGCGAAGTCTCCTGATGATTTAAGGGCATAAGGAAATATAAATCGATTTAAAGGATAGCTGTTCGATGAAGGAATGACAAGATCTGACGGTGGTCGCAAAGTCTGGTGATAAAGGTGCCCCAGGGAAAAAGTCCTTCCGACTAGGCGATTAAGGTATGTCGCAGTGTCGCTGTAAACAGAAAAAGGCACGTGCTTCAAGTTAAAAGTAAAGACACAGGATCACCTGACTCTGCGACTGAAGGCTATCGTGTTATCTTGAAAGGAGGCATGAGCATCTGGCGATTAGGCGACAGGCCGTGATGGTTAAAAGGCAGCAGTTAGGCACTGGGTCGCTAGAGGAATGGTGAGTTAAGAAAATCTCCTCGCGACTTTGATTTTACACAGTCGGGATGTCGCCAGAAGTAACTCAGGTTGGCCAAGGGTTAAGAAAATCACAGTGTCGCTGGGTCATGAGATATAACCATGATTAATGACTGAGTTCTGCGACTTAGAGACTAGCCGTTGTCGCGTGGTCGCCTGATTTGATTTTGAAATTCTGGCGGTAGATTTAGCGCTGTGAACGCTCGACAGCCATGGTTTCTCTGTGCTCGTGTTCCAGGTTTGATCGGAGGGGTTTCTAGTTACAGGGGTCATGCACAGAGCAGTCTACCGACATTAGAGAGGCAGTTATTGCAGAGAAGTCTTAGGCGGTGACAAGGAGAACACTTGGCTATGCACTATTCACAGACAAGAGAGGCAGTTATTGCAGAGAAGTATAGTTGAACAGGTGTGCATGACTTTCAGACTGAACATAAATGCTGCTAGCCGCCGTCTACCAAATCTGATTTCCAGTTTCCAAGATCGAGAAGGTCAGGAAAATATCCATGAATATCTATTTTGACTCGGTCATTCTCGACCGCCTTCTCTCTCTCTTTTCCTCTCTCCTGTGTTTTAGGGTTAGGGTTTCAGGACCATCTGAAGCTTGTTGCATCCTAAGGGATCCCAAGATGGTCATAGCCCTATATATAGCTAAAAAGTTGCAATTGCAAAAGGTTGGAAGGTAGTATGATACTTGTAGTATTTTTTACTCCTGTGTCTAATTCTTTCATCCATCTACTTCTCTTCTGGTTCTATGACAGCTTGCTGTTATCGTAATTACCTTGTACCTCATTCTGTGTAATTCATGTTTATCCTCTTTTGCAATCAATAACTGTGTAGATGTTTTACCCCTTATTGATCAAGCTGATTCTGGTTCATTGTGTGTTGTGTCTATTTCGCTTGGATTACTGTATTGTGAAGTTTTATCTTCCCTTGTAGTAATTTTAGTCTCTGATCTTCACATGTTTGCTAAGAATCATGTGGTAGAAGTTGTGTTAGTTGAGTTGTATGGATTTGTAGTGTAGTTTCAAGGCAGAAGAAAGTAGGCCCTATCTTTGTGTATCACCTTTCCCTTTTCAAGTAATTTGGTTTTCTGCATCTCCTTCTCCCTTTTCCTTGTAAGAGATAGTTTTAGGTGCATCCTGATAGTTGAGGAAGCCGGCCTTCTCCGGAGATTCAACCTCGTAGTTCAAGTCCCACAGCTTGGAGGTTGATTCCATGTTTCACTAGGTTGCTGTTAGAGAAGCTTTCAGCAAGGGTGCAAACCTAAGTGACAACAGGCAGAAGCACTTGATGACTGTTAGGAAGTACACCATCATGAGTGATTATACCACTGTTCAAAAGCCTCCCCAGCTCCTCGTTGTTCCTTACCACCAACAGAACATGTTGAAAATGATCTTGTTCTTCTTATTGTCCCTTGCCACATTTCCAACCAATTCCAACACCTGCAAACAAGATTCAAAGTAAAATAAATTACTTGAAACCCTAATCCCTTGCTCTTCACAAATTATAAGAAAAAAAATTTCTTAACACAGATAAACATGATAAAATTAAAATTAAGTCTATGGAAATGAAAGCAGTGAAAATACCTCAGCAACAAGATACTCTATGACAATAGTCATGTAAACAGGATAGTGTGTAAAACGTAAAGGTCCCCTACTAAATTTGCAGTGCCCTGCTACTAATGTCACCATCTTTCCTAGTAATATGAGATAAGAGTGAATGGACATAATTTTTCAAATAATATCTTTCCTCTGAAATACACCTGACACTTGGATGAAGACCAGTACGACATGTTAATGTCATCCCTTCTATGACCATAGAGAAATTTTTCCAGACCATAGGATAAAAACTAATGCTATTCTATTTGTTGTGGGTTGTCTATATAATTTACCCCTTTTCTAATTCACCTGAGACAATAGTGGTATTACTGAAAAAGTGAGTTGCTTCGAAAAATACTCCCTGGTTCCAAAACTAGCCTGGATTTGATCATGTTTTGATATATTGTTTGAATGATTGTCATCAGCTTATTTGCCCTAGTTTTTTTTAATGAAGGATAGAAGATGTCATTTGGATGACAACCATGTTAGAAACTATATCTTATGTTCATCTCATGCCACTTGTTTCACAATCATCCAAGTTATGAGAACCCTAAATTATTAAAAATAAGATATTATATCAATTTGTTATACATCAGCAATATTGTTTCTGCCTATTACATTCTAAACTCCTTGAGAAACCCAAAATACTAGCATGGTTTTGAAAGTGATGGTGTTGAGCAGTCAATTACACAACATCCAAGTTTAATACAATTCTGCAATTATTTTTTAAGAAAAATTTGAATGCATTGTGCTTGTTTGGTTTGAAACATGTTCTCAGACTCTTTTTCCAAAGCTCAACTCAATTGTTGATGCTTCAACTTATTTATTTCAAGATGATAGTCATCATAATTTTTGTATTTCTCAACCGCTTTGTATCTCAAGACAATATCTCTTCCAAACACAATTGCATTCCCAAACTTTATACTAATAAATATCAGGTCCCCAACATCAGTTTTGAGTTTTCCAAATCATAAAAATATTAAACATGGCTGCAATATTCCCATTCAAAGTTTAATGATATCCAATCAACTTGATCACTTTCCAGTTACGATCTAATCTCTACCATTAACATGAAAAAAAACTACTGCAAGAGTTGGAATCCCATCTCATCGACTTTGGATTCAATTACAATGGCCCCATTTGTGTCTTCATGCATAGGTACTCTAAAATATGAAAATAATTTTATTGTTTGTGGTTTTAAATTTTTGTTTTATTTTGTTTCCCTTGTTCTTGAGGTTTTTTGGGGGACAATTTTCCTGATAAAATTACTCACTCACTGATTTTATCGATAGAATTTCTTAAATTTTAAAAGAGTGTTATGGTATCTGACAAACAGTTTGGTTTCCCAGATGGGTAAATACTCTTACATGATTGGTTACTTGAAAATGAATCATTGGACAAGTATCAAGTGCACAAGACTGAATGCTTTTTTTATAAAATCAATAGGCTAACTACTTTTTTCTCTCTACAACAGTGACTAAATTTTCTTGTTTATACTGATACTTATTTTCCTCACTTTTTGGAACCCAATTTGTTGAATGTGAAATCTTGTTTGTTGTGGGTTGGCTATATATTTTACCCCCTTTCTAGTTCACCTGAGATAGGAGTGTTATTACTAAAAAAGTTATTTGCTTCAAAAAATACTCCTTGGTTCCAAAACCAGTTTGGATTTGATCATTGTCTTGATATATTCTTTGAATGATTGTCATCCGTTTATTTGCCCTAGCTTTGTTTTACAAAGCATAGAAGTTTTCATTTGGATGGTAGCCATGTTGGAAACTATATCTTATGTTCATCCTGTTGGCACTATACTCTAAAAAAATTTCATATTTCAAAAGTGATTTTTTCCCGCGTAAATGATTTTCAGTTTTGGCCTTTTCATGTCAAAAAGTTGTAAAAATGTGTTTAAGTCTTCTAGCAGTCATCTTTCATGTTTATTCATGCATTCATGTTGTTTACCTCAAATGGTCTTTTAACTATGTGAGTGAGCGATTGGATGTATTGTAAAGTGGTTGCGCAATCGTGGCGGTTTTGTAAAATGTCAACTTGACTACGCGAGTGAGCGATGGGGTCATAAAAAATGTTTATCGCTCACTCGCGATGTAATTTCATTACAATATTTTTAGTCCGCGAGTGTGCGAGCGAGGAAGGATTTATGTCGTCGCCTACTCGCCAAGGTAACTTGGCTTAAAGATTTTTTTGTGCGAGTCTGCGACTGAAAGAAGTTTTATGTAAATCACTCACTCACTGACCTTTATCTCATGTTTTCTTTTGTTATGCGAGTGTGCGAGTGTAGTGAAAAGTGAATCGTTGCTCACTCGTTGAACTTTTTGGTCTAACATATTTTCAATTGCGAGTGAGAGACGTGGTCAGTTTTTAATGTTTGTTTAATGTTATCGCTCACTCCTCGATTTAAGTCATCTAATGTTTTTGGGTGTGCAATTGAGCGACCAAGAATAAAGGAGGTGTCATCACTCACTTACGGTGGTTAGTTCACTTAACATTTATGATATGCGAGTGTGCAATTGAAGATATTTTATGTCATCGCTCAGTCGCCAAAGATTAGTAGTTAACAATTTTTGAGCTGCGAGTGTGCGAGTAATGGTTTTTTATGTCGTCGTTCACTTGCTAAGGCTTAACGGTTAATAGATTTTGGACTGTGAGTGAGAGACGCGGTTAATGATATGTTCTCAAAGGGGTTATCGCTCACTCGCAAAGGGTAAAAGATCAAGTCAAAAAGGTGATGCGAGTATATGACAAGGTGAAAATTCAAGCAGTGGTTTATTCATCGCTCACTCGCGCAAGTTCAAATGTGATGAGATAAAGCAATGTGAGTGCGCAACTGAAAAGGCTAAATGAAATCTTGATGACTATTGCTCACTCATCGGATGATCTTGATTATGAATAAGGATGTTATGAGTGCTCAAAAAAATAAAAGGAAGAGCTTTGTCTCTCACTCGCACAAAAGGTTTTGAATGTCTATTTTCTACAACGAGTGTGCAATAGCATGCCATATGTCTCGTTCCCAGTTTTTAAATTCCAGAAAGAAAGAAATGCCCAACCTGTTCCAGTGAGGATACACATGTTTGAATTAATGGTATCACTAGTTGCAAAAGCCAACGACGTGATTTTTCAAGTGTGATAAGTTACAGTAAAGAAGACAAGATGTGGATGTGATGGGCTATAAGTATAACTGATTTGCCTAGATTTTGTACATTTCTCGTTTACTGCTTTAAATTTTTTTTGAGAAAATTGCAGAGCATATTTTCTGAGATCAATTTTCAGAAGGCAAGATGAGTCAGGCTACTACAAGCGCAGCTTCCAAGGGAACTGGGAAGAAAGCAGTGGCAGTGAATAAATATTCAGATGAATTTGCAGACCTCTTACCGGGGACTTCTAACACAAATAATGCAAATTGGGAAGAATGGAAGGATAAATGGTATGAAAAAACCCGGTCACACTCAACTATTCTGGTAATACTCTGTTTCATTACTTCTGGAACAATAGGGTTAAGTCAGTCCCTATTTGTAATCCGTGGAATCTGAATATGGCAAAATTGATTGTCCCAGATTTCTACATTGATGTGGATTTAATCAAAGAACTAGCTAAGAGTTACTATCCAGTAGCCAGGGTGATTAGGAAGAAGAACAAAAAAGCCTTAGTGGCTATAAACAGAAGGATGGTAACTAAGGTTTTCAAAATTGTTAGTGCAATATGTACCAAAATTGACTTGGACAAGATACAAGCTGATTATGGGAAACGAGAGAAACTCATAAAAAAACATGAGATGTTGAGATTCATGCCCAAAGTGGAAATAAATCTGGTGATAATTCCAGAAAATGTAAAACCTCCTTTTGACTTAACTTTCTTCCATAATTATATCAAATGTATCATCTATGGTTTGAGCAAAGTGTTGGGCTTCGATGGAGATTCAACTACTCCTGTTGAGTTTTAATGATGGCCATGGATATTCAGCATCCAGAGGTCAATACTGATTATGACTATGTAGGTTATGTAGTTGAAGCTATACACACAACACTGGTGGAGATACAACATGATGTGTCTATGCCTACTTTCAAGCATTACTCACACCTGATGTTCCTAATTTTATATTACAATAGGGCATCTATGGACAAAGCTAGAATTGTTTGATTCAGGGTATGGGGTTGAAATTTCAATTCAGAGATGGACCCAGGTATGGGATAGTGCTTCTTTACACTCCTCTTTTGTTTGATTTCATAATTGGATTGTTGATCCAATTCTAGATATGTTGGGATTGAAAAGGGAAAGGTTGTTAATTGATGTTAGTAGAGTGTTAAGACCCCAAAATTTCATTCAAGGCTGGTCTATTAGCCATAATTGGGTTGATTTATTTTTCTTTGATCAGTTCACTATCATTAGGGTCTATGGTTTCTCACAACCACCCCGTGTTCTCCCTAAATTTATCCCACTTAGAATTTCCTTCTTAGAATTTTTTTGGCAAACTACCTAGGTAGATAAATAATTCTTAGAAGGGAATAAGAAGGGTACTTTTACCCCTAGGTTATGGGTGGGATTTGAATTTTCCATAGGGAAAATAACTTTTGAACAGATCAATGGCTTCTTAAAGCAATATAGACTATCAACCACAGTGTCAAGGTTCTGTGACCCAGAACAATTGATTAAGGTAGCTTTGAAAAGTACGACTCCCTGGCAACATGTGAGAGATCATGAGGCCTTAGATGAGGAAGATGTTGTGAGAAATAAGATGAACAAAGTTGAGGTTCACGAGAGAAGAAGAAAATGGAAGGACCTCATGAGAGTAGAAGCTGAATGGAAGGAATCAGATAGTTCTTTCTTTGGATTATTTCATGATACCCCATACTTGCAGAGAATTGAGAAGATGTTCGATTCATATGACAACCTGATGGCACAAGTGCCAAAATTTAGTACTGAGGATGTACAATCTTAGGGATCCCCACACATAGTGGTTTTGCATGATAAAGAGCATTTAGAACATCATGGAGAAGAAGAAGAAGAGGCTGGTGAAGAAGCCACTTCTGCTAGGTAACCACCTAGCAAGAAAAGAAAAATAGAGGATAAGATGGTATATGCTAGAAAAAGCATGGCCAAAGCAGTAGTGATAGAACATGGAACGTATTTCAGGAAAATCAAAAAACAATTGCAGAAGGTGCCACAAGATGAAGGCCAGGGAGAAAATGAGATGATCCTAAATACAAAGATGGATAAAAGGGTAATGATAGCCAATGAATTCATGAAGGATGATGAATTTATCAAATCAGAAGAATTCAAGAGTTTCTTGATCAAAATGAAGTAAAAGGATTCCAAGACTACTAGGAAAAGGATAGCCATTTTTCTTTTGAAATACAATTGTATTGTATAAACTTTGATTTGGGACCAATATTTGATAAGGGTTTTTAAGTCTACTGTTGAATGTAATGTTTTTACTTTGGTATGAATACAAATACAAATCCATCAACGGTTTCTGAACTTATGATGAATAATTGTCTTTATTTCTATACTTTGAGTGTTTCTTAAATTGAGTGATCAAGGGTTGTTCAATTTATACATCTGTCAGGCAGATTGTGAAATTATCGTAGGGTTTCTTTTAAGGAAAGATTAAAACGCCTTTAGGATTATTTTGTAAAACTTGAAGTGAGTAATGAATTTGATGATCATTTCAACATATGTGTGAGAGTTGATATATAAGGTATATCTGTTTTAGTTTTAGATCTATAGTTTTTTATGAGTTTATATTCATGCCAAGTGGTTATAAATCTTTAGAGTGACTCCATACCCTAGGATAAGCATTGGTCTATTTTTCAATTGGATTGGATGACTATCATTATCAAATTGATCTTTACTATTCTGTTATAGTCTGTCAAATAAATGTTATAGAAGTTAGAATCTATAATTCCACTGTGCACTTGATGGAACACATGTCATAATCTAAATATCCCAAGTGAAAAAGGGTAAACCCACCCGAGTTTGTGGAACTCAAAGTGTAGAGGGTTTGAAAACCTTGTTTCTGTCATTTTGTTTCTTGCTTGATCAGTTTTTGGGATAATAGAGAAAGCTTACTGCAAGTATTTTATGTGTTAGCAAGAAAAGGAACTAACACATCCCATGCCACTTGTTTCACAATCATCCAAGTTATGAGAACCCTAAATTACTAAAAATAAGAGATCAGATCAATTTGTTATACATCAACAATAATTTTTCTACCTATTACATTCTAAACTCCTTGGGAAGCCCAAAATATTGTCATGGTTCTAAAAGTGATGGTGTTGAGTAGTAAATTACACAACATCCAAGTTTGATACAATTCTTCAATTTATTTTTAAGCAAAACATAAATGCATTGTTCTTGTTTGGTTTGAAACATGTTCTCTAACTCTTTTGTCAAAGCTTAACTCAATTTTTGAAGCTTCAACTTATTTCCTTCAAGCTAATAGTCATCATAATTTTTGTATTTATCAACCCCTTTGTACCTCAAGACAACATCTCTTCCAAACACAATTGAGTTCCCAGACATTCTATTGATAAATACCAGGTCCTAGGCATCAGTTTTGAGTTTTCCAAATCATAAATTTTTTTAAAAAGGCTGCAATATTCCCACTAAAATTTTAATGATACCCAATCAACTTGATCACATTCTAGTTATGAACTAATCTCTAACATTAAAATGGAAATAAGGTGTCTTTTCCTTTCTTTATGTTGAATTCCCTAAAGCATGGCCTTGAGGAACACTGGAAGAAACCGAGCAAGGCAGTCTTGCACGAAGACCTTATACTCCTCATTTCAAAGTACTGCAAGGCAACAAACCCTGAATCTTCCTTCATCAATTTAAAGGGTAAACAAATAAAAGAGGAGGGGGAGGAAGCTACGTGGAAGAACAACCCCTTGGAAAAGAAAGCTAAAATGTCTTAGGTGAAAAACTTGCAGATAAAATTTGGCATCCACAAAGGGATGGAAACAAAAGACAACAACATCGACTTAGATAACGACCACGGGCAGGAATCCATAGTGCAAGAAGGCATGGAGACTGATAAGGAGATGGAGTCCCCCAAGAGGAGTGGGTAGAATACCCAGGAGTCTTCTCCTACTAACAAAAATATCAGGATCAAGGAAAGTAAACACAAGGAAGGGCAGAGCCAAATGGACAAGGTTGAAGCTGCCAAAAAAGGGAAGAACAAGGGTGTGAAAGGAAAAAAGAGACTGCAGGAAGAAAATTTCTTCGGAAGGAAGATGAGGCGACATTGAGCTCTGTGTCGATTGCGGAGCACTCGACCCTGCCCTCTCTCACAAGATGGAGGAAAGAGAGAAGGGTGTGTCTATGCTTGAATCCCCTTGTATTAAGCAGCACAAGCAGTTGGATTTCCTGGGAAAATCCAAAGCCAAAGTTGACGTTACCCTAGAAATTGACACTTGGATTTATAATGAGATTCACAGGCTCAGAGTACCTAGACAACGAGGCCAAAGACAGGAACAATCTTGGTCAAGATCCAAGCCCATGAAGACAAACTCGTTGATATCCTCCAGGAAAGCGACAACAAAATGAGAAAAATTGTGCTCAATATTAAGAGGATATCCGAGTCTCTAGAGAGCAAAGAAACTAGGAGCGCAAGGCAAGATGATTCAAATATTGAAGCTGAGCAAGAGGGCCCTAGTAAATGCACTCGATCCAAAATGAACAAGAAAAATTAGGGGTCGTCTTCTGCGTCCATGGCTCTCAAGAATACGGTTGACGAAGTCACCATAATAGAAAATTAGGTGGCCCAAGCTCTTAAGGAGAAGGCTTAGCCTTTTCCTCTATTTCATGTGCTTCGTTATTTTGTTATTTTGTAGGTTCTTGTTTTTTGTCGGTTGTAGGTTGTTGGCTATGCCTGCTGGATTTTTTTCTTTCTAGCAGATGTCCCTTTTGTTGTTTTTAATGCTTTTTACTGAATATCCTTAGCTCTTTGCTATAAGGGGTTTCGGGGTCCCCTCAAAACCTATTTTTTCTTAAATCATAACATTAACATGGAAAAATCTATTACAAGAGTTGGAATCCCAATTCATTGACTTTGGATTCAATTGTATTAGCCACATTTGTGTCTTCACGCATAGGTACTCTGAAATATGAAATGAATTTTATTGTTTGTGGTTTTAATTTTTTTTAATTTTCTTTCTCTTGTTCTTGAGGTTTCTTTTGGGACAATTTTCTTGATAAAATTACTCATTCACTTTTGTATCGATATAATTACTTAAATTTTAAAAGAGTTCTATGGTAACTGACAAACAATTTGGTTTCCCAAATGGGTACATACTCTTTGATGATTGGTTACTTGGAGATGAATCATTGGACAAGTGTCAGGTGGACAAGACTGAATTCTTGTTTTTATAAAATCAACATGCTAATTGCTTTTTTTCTCTCTATAGGTTTAGTCTAGTTTATTGAATAATACTATTCTAACTGACTAAATTTTCTTGTTTATACTAATACTTATTTTCCTCACTTTTTGGAACCCAATTTTCTGAATGTGAAATCCTTTCTATTTTCTATGGGCTAGCTATATATTTTACCCCTTTTCTAATTCACCTGAGACAACAGTGCTACTGAAAAAGTGAGTTGCTTCAAAAAATACTCCTTGGTTCCAAAACCAGCCTAAATTTGATCGTGTTTTGATATATTATTTGAATGATTGTCATCAGTTTATTTTCCTTAGATTTGTGTTACAAATCATATAAGTTGTCATTTGGCTGGTATCCATGTTCGAAACTATATCTTATGTTCATCCCATGCCACTTGTTTTACAATCATCCAAGTTATGAGAACCCTAAATTATTAAATATAAGAGATCAGATCAATTTGTTATACATCAACAATATTGTTTCTACCTATTACATTCTAAACTCTTTGGGAAGCCCAAAATACTGTCATAGTTCTGAAATTGATGGCGTTGAGCAGTCAATTACACAACATCCAAGTTTAATACAATTCTGCAATTGCTTTTCAAGCAAAATTTGATTGCATTATGCTTGTTTGGTTTGAAACATGTTCTCTAACTCTTTTACCAAAGATCAACTCAATTGTTGATGCTTCAAATTATTTCCTTCAAGTTGATATTCATCATAATGTTTGTATTTCTCAACCCCTTTGTACATCAAGATAATATCTCTTCCAAACACAATTGAGTACCCAGACTTTCTATTGATAAATATTAGGTCCCTGACATTAGTTTTGAGTTTTCCAAATCATAAAAATATTAAAAAGGGCTGAAATATTCCCATTCAAAGTTTAATGATACCCAATCAACTTGATCACATTTTAGTTATGAACTAATCTCTAACATTAACATGAAAAAATCTACTGCAAGAGTTGGAATCCCAATTCATCAACTTTGGATTCAATTACATTATGTTGCAAGAGAACCTTGGACATGAAAGGATACTAGGGGGCTCACTTGGATGACCTAAAGGACCTAAAAAGGTCTCAATTAAATGCAATAATGGGCATTAGTGCCATCTAAATGTAATAAAGATGCAAAAGGTGTCAATGTGCCAAAGTTGGCAAAATAGGACCAAATTTCATTGTAAGTGGGCCATTAGTGCCTAAGTGTCAAGATGGTCTTACGAGACCTTAAATAATGTTAAATGGTTTCAATAAAACCAAATTTAGTGGTTTGGGGGGCTATAGGTTCTTGGGAATTAATTAAACTAAGGTTTTAAATTCAAATATTTAAATATAACGGCTAGTTGCCATTTTGGTGGGAAATGCCAAAACAAAGGTAGTCAGTATTTGTAAAGAGATCCAAACACCATGGATCGGTTGAGGAATTTATAGGAAGTTTATCTAAAGCCTTTGGTACAGAGCACCCTAGGCTTTTAGCTCTGAAGCCCTAGCTATTTAGAAATGGTGGTCCGGGAGTAGATCATAGTTAGCAGTCAGTCTCTGTCCTAAACATTAACAGTTCTTAACTCCTAGCGAAAGAGTGGGTCCGTCGCGCAGTCGGCAGATGATCAGCAGTTAACATGAAACAGTCTGCGATTACACGACAAAGGCTGGTCGCCAAGTTAGAAGATGATCGACGGTTAGCATCAAATGGTCTGCGATTACACGACTAAGGCTTGTCGCCAAGTCGGAAGATGCTCAGCGGTTAACATGAAACAGCTTGCGATGAAGCGACAATGGTTATCGCAAAGTCAGAAGATGCACAGCGGTTAATAGGAAATAGTTGGTGATGACGTGACAAGGCTTATCGCACAGTCATAGGATGAACGACGGTTAGGTTGAAACAATCACGACAATGCGATGACAGTGTATCGCCAAGTCGCAAGAAGGTCGGCGGTTAAGTTACTAAGTGCTGCGATAACGCGACAACAGTGAGTAGCAAGGTTACAGGATCACAGGCGGTTAAGTCACTCAGTGTGGTGATAACGCGACAACAGTGTGTAGCAAGGTCGCAGGACAACAGGTGGTTAAGTTACTCAGTCTTGCGATAACGCGACAACAATGTTTTGCAAGATCGGCAGGCATGGCTATTAAGTCTCGCGACAATGCGACTGACATTCAAAGTATAGGTTGACTTGTCAACAACGCAGAGGGAATTGGAAAAGTCAGTGACACGGAGGAAAAGGAGGTCCATGTCGACAACCATGCAGAGGAAGATCTTGATGACAGTTATAGGAAGAAGATGAAGAGCCGAGGCAGTTAGAATCTTCAGACGGCAGGTAACCTAGAAACGGTTACAAATCAAGAAGAGGCCGAATATATAATCAAGTAAAGAAAACCTGTAGGAGGTTGTTGAAGAACTGGAATTGTGAAGGCTAGCAGGAGAAGTTTTCTATGTGTGTGAATTGTAATTTTTTGATTTTCAATAAGAAGAGTTTTTCGGTGTGTTCTGTGTAGATTTGTATTGTGTGCAGACTTCTGTAGAGTAGGATTTTGAATTCAGTCAGGTTTCATGGATGCTTTTTGACTCTTATAATCCATCCTATGGAGTGTGACCATCAAGAAGCATCCCTCATGTATTTTATTGCTGTTTCTATGTTTGGGATTGAGAAGAGGCTAGTCAGAATTGTAGACAAGTCCTAGGCGAGCTAAATGGTCCGGCTAGAGAACTTGTAGGAGAGAGAGATAGAAAGAGAAGGTGCATGACTGACTTTATTCAGTCA
>MU227969.1:1240327-1253884 GCA_018584345.1 Thuja plicata | reverse complement strand
TTATTTACAATGGTGTTGATGTCTGTGTTGTTTTGTGATCCCAAATCGATCTCACACTTCAAATGCATTCTTTGACTACATGTGTTCCCGTAAAGATCACACATTAGTCAAAGAGGGGCAAATGTATGCACCCTAAAATGGTCGTCTAGACTATGGGCCCCCATTCTTCAATTTATCAAATGACTAGAATCAATTTATCAAATTCCCGAATCAATGTTTTGCAATATTTTCAATTCAAATCAATTTCCTTGATCAAATCGTAATTAATTCAATTATTTCAATATTTCCTAAGGTTTGATCATTTCATCAATAATCTTATTTAATTAAAATAAAACATCCCTTTTAATTAAATAAAATAATCTTATTTAATTAAAATAAATCTTTTAATTAAATGATCTTATCTTATTTAATTAAAATCTCTCTTTTAATTAAATAATATTATTTTATTTAATTAAAAATCTCTATTTTAATTAAATAAAATAATCTTATTTAATTGAAAGAAAATCCTTCTTTAATTAAATAAAATCCCCACTTAAAGCTCTCTTTTTGATGAAAAAAAGGAAATAAATCAAATAAATAAAACTCCTTTTTCTCCACACATATTCCTAAGTGGTGGACTTTTTCCTCTTACTTGCTTTTTTAGGGATTTATCCCACATTGCTCTTGAGGATGCATTTTCTCTCCACACTTTCCTTTATAAGGATCCCTCTCCTTCTCATTTTAGGAATCAGAAGGGATCAAATCAGAGATATAGAATTTTTATGTATTGTTATGTTGCAGGTTTGGAGAGCAATTTTGGAGGAGAATTTGAGCACTTGAGCTTGGATATTGCAACTTCTCTCTTCTTGTCTTCTTCTCTCATGCATTCATGACAATTCATTTAGATTAATTTTGCATTTGTATTTTAGATTAAACTCATATTTTCTTCCATAGATTAATTTTGCATTCGTATTTCCTTTCATAGAATAATCCTGCATTGTTATCATATAGATTAATTACATTATCATATAGACAAAATCATGCATTATCATATAGAATCTCTCATTTTATGGTGTACTTGCAGGGGCACAAACTAGGTCAATCTGAGGGCCTCCATTACAAACCCTTGCACTCCATTAATAGAGAGCTATGAGTCGCCATTCGAGACCTCATTATTGAGCAATCTTGAATATAATGACTCATAGAAGTGTGACATATTTTTAGCACATGGTATGGAAGTTTAGAGGTGAACCTAGATAGGGGTTTCTTTGTAAATTGAGCCAATTATGCCTAGGAACAAAAGATGGAGAAACAATTTTTGGGGTTGATGGTCCGAAACAAACCTACCTTGTTTTCTGATATGTTGTGTAGCTATTAAATGGGTACTCTAATATACAATTATTTTTGTAAATGTTTTGGGAAGTCAGCATCAAAAGTCCAAAAATTAGGAAATGGAGGGCTACTAGGGAGGAGGCCTACTTTGGGAGTGGTTTGAAGGATCTTTGTAACAACCGGAATTGTGGGCACTTGGTGATTGTTAAAAAAAGTTGAAATAGGTTGGATAAGACCTTAGGAGGGCTTGGAATGAGTCTTGGGTCTTAGGAGTCAGGTTGAGCCATATTGAGCAAAGGAACCTTATTGGGAAAATGTGTGTTCCTTGTGGGTTATTGGACAAACTGTGGAGTTCTTTTGGTCTAGTTGTTTAGTGATCAAAAGGATCTAAATCAGATTGGTATTAGAGTGGGAAGATATAGGAAAAAAATCCTAGATAGGAGAAATGAATTTGACAAAGTCAGCAAAAGAGTTGATAAAGTTGCTGAAAGAGTTTATGCAAGATGGAAAGAAAGGAGAATAGGAAGCAAAGAATCAAGAAGAAGCAAGGATACAAGAGATAGAATGGATGAAGTAAGAGGAATTAAGAAGTTTAAGAAGGGATTTGGAAGAAAATTAAGTAAAGTGGAAGAGTATTCAAGAGCAGAGAAGAAAGGAAGATGAAGAGAGAGAAGCAAGAATAGAGAGGTTAAGGAGAAGAGCCAAGAGTTGGCACTTGAAGGTGAAAAAAAAGATGGTGTGGTGTATCAAGAGGAAAGTATTATCAATAGAGACAAGGAAGAAGGTTCATGTAGTAGCCGAGAAGATGAAAGAGCAGTTGGTATGCCAAGTCAAAGGGCATAAGGAAGAGGAAGCAGTAGGTCAAAGTGAAGAACCTAATTTATGGAAAGAATATGAAGCAATTATGGAATGTGACAGAGGTATGGAGGTGTTGAGGCTCATTTTGATGAGGCCTTGAGAGTGAAGACTTAGGTTTTGGTGAAAGGTCAAGAAGTGGTGCTATCATCTAAGTGATTCTGAATTTATCATATTATCATGCACGACACTTTGAAATCTGAATCTCTAGGAAAAAACTATGAAGAAAGATTGCATGTTTTCTGTAACAACAACAAATTTCTTCTATTTTCCTTGTGGTTTCTTTGAGTATGCAACATTTGGAGAGAATACACCTGAAAACCTCATGACAGGTTTTGGTTTTTATGAGCCTTACTAGCTGATTGACTTTGTCAATGCATGCATTGTAATTCATATGGTGGGAGACTGCCATGTTAGAATTTTCCAAGCCTATTTTTCTGAATGATTTTCAATTGCCAATTGCCCTAAGATATAATCTAAGGCTTGAAGTTGAATAAAAATAGATTTTTCATAATATATGTTGCAGGTATATTGCCAACCCTTGTTTTCTTTCATTTAAAATTGGTTTTTGAACAAGAGGCCAAATAATAGAATTGTCAGCAATGAATATGTTGTGTGTATTCCCCTGCTTGGGTTGTATTATGTTAACCTATTCAGACTATTTTGGAGAACTACATTTGTGGCATCAACTACTGGTATTGTCATTTTGATTCCATCTTTCAATAATGTTCTTAACTTCTGGGTGCTATTAAATTTTGGTCATTGGTGACGTAGTGGAAGGCAGGGAGAATACCCAAAGGAGATGTCCAAGCCCCCAACTAAACAACCACACAAAGGAATCACAACAGGAAACCAAGATCTGATAACAATATAAAATCTTATTCATAAAACAATTGATTACATGCAATGTGTTGGGCTGTAAGGACTTCCCGGTTACGACCAGTTATAAAGAAAATAACAGTTATGCAAGATCCCTCAACATCCAACTCAACCCTAACCCTATCTAGCTAGATTTGTAACAACAAGCCACAAAAATATGGAAGAAACACCAAGAAGAGTCTAAACTTGTGCTCACAAGCAACCAAGCAACCTTCTTATTTTCCAAGCCCACACTTAGCTACTAGCTCTGCTCAAATTCACTCCTCTCTGCTACTCCATGTTGAATCCCCCATCAAGACTCCACAAGACCCTCTACTTATACCCAACTAAGCCACAAGTCGGCCCAATAAATTACAAATTAAATAAACCCTTACATTAAATACATATTCAAGCCACAAGTCATCCTGTAAAAAAATATTAAATGACCCAACCGGCCATTAAAATCCATTAAATGCACATAGGATAATGGTCCAAAACCCAAATAGGTCCACACACATCCCCATGATTGATCCATGTCACGATCACATGCTACATGAATTAAATGCATCAAGTCGGCCTCCCAAATCCACAAGAACACCAGTCAGCAAGCCAAACTATTGAGTGACAACAAAAATGTTGAGTGCCAACAACCAACACATGTCGAGCAAGTCAGGAATCACTGAGCAAGCATGATGACCGAGCTCCACATGCATCACCAAGCAGGTTATGCCAAGCACCAGAGTTTACCGAGTTTTTCAGCGACTGAGTCCCCCTTTAGTGACTGAGTCCCTCGGCCAACACTGCAACCGAGCAACACCTCACCAACTGAGTTCCCCAACACTAAGGTCAAAGCACTCCAATATGAAGGATTGCTAACTACCCCAGGATTCTCTTACATCAGACACCTCAGGTGCGAAAAGATGTTCTTAAAGCTTGGAAGAACATCTTACGGGATTCAACACATAAATCCCGAGTTGGTTCTTCACATACATCCTCCAAGTCTTCAACACCCTTACCTTGGATCCACTTCTACTTTATTTTCCTTCTCAAATCTTTCCTTGACACTTCACAAGTTTGTTCCTCATACTGATCCTAACCCTTTCAGAATCCTTCAACTCAAATCGGCTCCCAAAGCTCAGGTTCCTCCTGCCGAGTTATTCAATTTGCAAAGGCATCAGTGAAAACTTCTTGCTATTCTTCTCAACAGAAAACACATTCTTGACACAATCATGCATAATCCTGCAATCATACTGCCAAGGTCTACCGAGCAATATGTGACAACTACCCATGTCCACAATATCACACAACACTTGATCCTTATATTGGCCAATTTGAAAGTCAACAAGACATTTCTACCTCACTTCCAAAGCATGTACATATTGCAACCAACCAATCCTATAAGGACAAGGATGTCTCACTCTCTTCAAACCAAGTTTATGAACCATCTCCTCAGCTATAAGGTTATTGGTACTACCACCATCCACAATCATATTGCAAATTTTTCCAGCAGACTTACAACGAGTCCTGAATATATTACTCCTTTGACAAGGTTCCAATACTCTCTTACTAAATAGTACTCGCCGAGCCAACAAATTGTCTCCTCCTTGTTCAGGTTCATTCACCAAGTCTTCACCCTCATTCACCACAACAACTCTTTGGTCACCAGTCTTCTGGGAACATTCAAAAGCTCTATGTCCTTCTTCACCACAAAGAAAACAAGTACCCTTAAAGGCAACCTTACATGTCCTCTTCCTCGGCTCAACAAGTTTTGGTTCATCTTTAGCAGTCAACTTATCCTTGACTAAGTGATCCTGTTTCTTCTTCCCTCGGGTTCCACCTTGATATTTTATTTTCAGCTTATCTTCTTCCTTCAGAGCATACTGATAAGCATCCTCAACCGAATCAATCTTCAACACACCAATCTCATCTAGAATATTGAATGTCAAACCATTAACAGACTAAGCTATCTTCTCCTTGGAAATTTCTCTATGCCCAAACCAAATAGTCAACTTATAGAAATCCTCGGTATAATCCTTCATATACAAATCCTTCTATTCCATAATCTACAACCTTTTAAACAACTCAAGTTCATAGTCAGCATATATGAAATTAGCCTTTAACTTAATCACCATCAATCTCCATTTAGTGATCTTTAGTTCACCTTCTTCTTCTCTATCTCACTACAATTCTTTCCACCAAAGAGCAACATGTCCTTTTAGCTTAATCTATGCTAATCTTACTCTGAGTGGATCATCAATATCCTCTAACTCAAAGTAGTCTTCCAATTAACGAATCTAATCAATCAGGTCTTCAGGATTCAAAGTACCTGAGAAATTAGAAACATCCATCTTATGCTTCAACTTCAGCCAAGGGTCAAATCTGTCCAACCGACCAACTCTTGTTAGAATAGTCCCAAAGGATAACTGAGAGGTGGGGGGGTGAATCAATTATCAGCTAATTTAATGCTTTTCTTATATTAACTCCAGAATACAATAAAGTAAATGCTCATTCAGATAACACAATAGACAACACCACAATTTGGTTACGAGGAAGCCAAATGGTAAAAAACCTGGTGGGAATTAACACCCATAATGAACTATACTTGTTTATAATAATCCATGTTAGAAGATCTTACAACCTTGTTAGGAGTTTTTCTTTACAATGCAATAAGTATAGTGACCTGGTTAAGGGTTTGACCCTGTTAGGAGTCTTTTACAAATAACCCTGTTAGGGGTGGGGACTCACTGTCCAAAAGCTCACTGCTTTAATGGTGAAGGCTACAACCTTCTGTAGAACAGATATACACTATATCTGATGATGAACTGTAGAGTAGACCTACTATCTTGATCAGTTCCAATGTATTGTAATCTTCCACTGCTTCTTCACATAGATCATTGATGAATGAAACACAACTGATATTCTGCTCTGTACATTTTCTGTCTCTTTCTTCTCATTCACACTTAGCGTTCCACAAATGAACTACTATAAGTATCTTCCTTGATGTATGAGATCATGGGACCTATTAGGAAACTCTTCATAACATCCTTGTCGGCTTAACTAACCACACAAGCATAATTACAACTGCACAATATAAACTGAATAGACGCGACGCTTCACTAAGTCGGCCTCACCAAATTAACTCTAACTTTGCAATCTTGTTGAAACATGTTTGGCGCCTTTAGATAACTATCTTTAACTCATAACTAATCTTGAATATACACATGCATATCCCGAAGATAGGTGCAACTCAAGAACCAATGCAATACGTTGGCTCTATACAGACAAACTCCCAAAACTGTAATTGTCGTCTAACAGAATTACACAACACAACTGAAACTTCATATCTGAGTCTGCGTGTATGAACAAAACATAAAAAACATGTCTACAGCATGAATATAACCATGCAAGGCTTGATAACATCATTATGATAAGTACATACAGAACACTATTGTATATTATATGTTGTCATCAATGACAAACATATAATCAACTAGCTGCCATAAGTAAATCTCCAGCAACTCTGTCATCCATATATCTTTCCACATGGTTAGTTCTATCCTCTCCGCTAGATCTAGTAGCTTCATAAAATCTTCAGCAACTTCTGCATAACCATCCCCAGTGCCCACATTCCAAGGTATACCAATCATAGCCCTTATGATATCAGTGACCATATAATTCTTCATCAAGTCCATCTCAGATCTAAAATCTACTTTAACCTTCTCTGTAATCCTTGACTCCACAACATCACAAAGATCTACAATCACCCTAGGGTCTAATCTTCTTGGAGACATATTCCAAGATCTTCAAAAACCCTCTACAACAAATCACCAACTTTCCAACCCAAGATCCTGGTGCAAACTGCCTCACCCTCGGTGATCTATCCACACACTCATGAACTTCAAGCTCTGATAGCACCTGATGCAGTGCAAGGCAAGGAGAATCTCCAAAGGAGATGTCCAAGCCCCCAACTAAAGAACCACATTATGGAATCACAATAGGAAACCAAGATGTGATAACAATATAAAATCTTATTCATAAAACAATTGATTACATGTAATGTGTCAGGCTGTAAGGCCTTCCCGATTACGACCAATTATAAAGCAAATAACAGTTCTATAAGATCCCTCAAGATCCAACTCAACCCTAACCCTACCTAGCCAAATCTGTAACAACAGGCCACAACAATTTGGTAGAAACACCAAGATGATTCTAAACTTGTGCTCACAAGCAACCAAGCAACCTTCTTGTTTTCCAAGCCCACACTTAGCTAAGTTAGCTCTCCTCAAATTCACTCTTCTCTACTAATCCATGATAAATCCCCCATAAAGAATCCAAAAGACCCTCTACTTATACCCAACTAAGCCACAAGTCAGCCCAGTAAATTACAAATTAAATAAACCCTTACATTAAATACATATTCAAGCCACAAGTCGACCTATAAATAAATATTAGATGACCTAGTTGACCATTACAATCTATTAAATACACATAGGATAAAGATCAAAGACCCAAATAGGTCCACAAACATCCCCACAATCGATCCACGTCACGATCACACGCTACACGAATTAAATGCATCAAGTCGGCCTCCCAAATCTGCAAGAACACCAGTCGGCAAGCCAAATTGTTGAGTGACAACAAAACTATCAAGTGCTAGTAACCAACACATGCAGAGCAAGCCAGGAATCACTGAGAAAACATGATGACTGAGCTCCACAGGCATCGTCGAGCAGGTTCTGCCAAGCACCATAGTTTGTAGAGTTCTTCAACGACCGAACCTCCCTTCAGCGACTGAGTCCCTCGGCCAACACTGCAACCGAGAAACACCTCACCAACCGAGTTCTCCAACACTAAGGTCAAAGCACTCCAATATGCAATATTTTCAACTACCCCAGAATGCTTTTGCATCAATTGGCAGTGTACTTCCTAGCGGGAATGTATATGATCAAGAATAAAGTCCAATAATGGACAATTACTTGGTTTCTTTTGCAAGCTTTCAGTTTCATTTGCTTCCTTGTCTTAGTGGAAATTTTTTGGGTATCAATTGAAGGCCTTGTTGAAGATTATAACATATTGAACACATAAGACCTTTGGAAATTCCACTGCGAATGCATACTCAAGTGCTTTGCAAATGACTATTTTAAATGTAAAATATATTTTCTACCATCCACAGAAAAATCCATTTTGAGAATGCCAAAATGTACACCTAGAAATTACATTATAGAGGCATGATAAGCAATTTCCATGATAACAATAATGAGGCTACTCTAGCTTACACATATTAGAAAATACATATTTCAACCCTTATAATGTTTTATGTCGAGTGTCCCTGGTAATAGGCTGTTTTGAATTTGAAACGTTTACTATCTTGCAGGTGTTTGACTGAAAATAGTTGAAGAATAGATGCATATTTTTTCTATGATACAATTCCAGCCTATTACCAAAGGCAAATAAAAAGTAGCTGGAATTCAATGCTTAACAGGTGATTCCATGTTATATTTGATATGACTTATGTTGATAAGAAGAATTTAAATAATCAAGGCTAAAGAATTTAATCCTATCTAATCAGTGATTTAGTATGGTCCATAATGAATTGATAGATTTATGTGCCTTAATCTTTCCTTAAGTAGATTTAACAACACATTACCAATGCCTTGAAATGTGTATGTTGGGTTTTATAATTTTGTTGGATTTTTTCCAAGTTCTCTTCAACCTATTGGTCTTCCAATGCATTATATATATATATATATATATATATATATATATATATATATATATATATATATAATACTTCAATAATGTAGGTTTCATTTCCTAGGACAACTTGTTCCTAAATCAATTTATGGTGTTGATATCTGATGGGTCTTCAGATCAGAACTCGAGGTATGCCTACAAGGGAGCTTGTCTTTATTGAACTAGACAATTATAGTTACATTGGATGTACAGAAGAAGGTGATTCCTAAATCTTCATATGTTGAGTTTACATGCTAATAATATCACAATTATTTGATCGAGGACTTTTATGCCCAATAGTTTAAAGCTAGAATTTTATAGTTAATTCAGTGTAGGAATTAATTCACTTCATAATGTTTGTCAAAAGCTTCCCCAAGAATCAGTTGTGTCAATTTCTTGTATGATGGATAGTGGTATAAAGAGTAGCTTCTACTACAAATTCCCTTGATGATATTCTTACAAACTTATGATTATGTTTTCTAAATTCACCTACAACTATTAGGACACAGTCATGTGATCTTGAATGTGTTGTATGCCCTTGATGATATTCTTACAGACTTATGATTCAGTTTTCTAAATTTACCTACAAATATTAGGACACAGTCATGTGATCTTGAATGTCTTATGAGAGTTCCTCCAGGAGAGTCGAAGGAGGCTTTCTCCAGTTTTCATTTCATGGGCTTAGAAATGTTTCTAAGAGTCAATGGATTCTTGAAATTTTGAACATCTAGAACTAATTTGTGCCAAGAGTAGTAACGTTGTAGAATGTGACTCATCTTACTTCAAAACTCTGTAAACTTATAGATAAGTGCCCTGGATAAAAACTACACTTAGATGGCCCCTACTGTAATTTTTTATCTTGAAAGTGACAGTTCCTCAAGTTCCTCAAGCATTCAGTGAGACCACATCATAATCTACTTCATCCCTGAACTGTGCTATATTATGAACTTGATCATCAATTTAGTGTTTACTTGTTAGTCAACATCATCATTTGATCATAGTAGGCAGGAAGATAAATATTGTGTCATGGTAAATTTGCATGGCTTAATTGTTTCCTCAAAGATAAGATAGTGCCAACTTTCACCTAAAAATGATTGTTGTAACCTAGTACTTTATGTTTTGGTGCCAATGACAAACAACAATCCCCTGATCATCATCAATAATGTTGTTTTTTGCACAATCATTACGATTTGGCCACTTGATACTAGTAGCAGATGAAGATTATACTCTATGGACAATGTTGGCTGCTAATTTTCTCCACCTATATGTGCATAGCCTTAGGCTTCCTCATTTCTAGCCAAAATACCCAACATTCCTTCTCTAAGGGACTTTTTGGTGACTATATCCGCATAATTACTGATTTATTTGATTTAAATAAACTTGAGCATGAAGTCTTCTTCTAATCTAATATTGATGAATGATTCTTTTGATGTCTAATTATTTTTTCTCGAGCTAATGAATATTGGGTTGCTTTTGTTTTCATAGGGTTCATTTTAAGCTTGAAGATTTTTATTTGTGCAATCTCTATCGCATGGAAGGTCTCCCGATCCTCAATAGTTCAGTTATAAAACATATAAGCCTCTAACACGTCTTACTAGGTTTTACTCATGTTCTATGCTTTATATACTGTATATTATAATCATTGAATTCTTCTGTATTATTGACTATTACTTGCTCCTATTTAATTTGGAGATGTTATAAAGCCACTTAATGTGCGCTTGCTAGGTGTAAATGTACAAAAGTAGACAAATTCATTTCTAAAAGGGCTTAATTTTCTATGCGAGTTGTCTTCTCTATCACTATTGTCTCTCATAGAAATAATCTACCATAACAAGCCAGTTCTTTCAGCCAAAGATGAGGATCACTATTGTCTCTCACATACTTTTCTATAAATGGAAAATCATGTCTCCAACTAACACAATCAACTATCCAACTTCCTTGTTTCAATAAGATTGTATCATGACCTCAAATCGATGGTAGTTGGTTTATACACTTGCTTTCTATGCTTGTTTAAAAGACAAATGAGTTGGAAAACATTGTTGTTTGTACATAAGTGTAAAATTATAGTGATTAAAAGAATTATGCTAACATATTGTTTTAGTATGATTATTGAATTCATTGCAAATAATGTGTGAAGGTGATTAAAGGAGTGTAGAATCAGACCACCCTTAAACATCACACACTAAGAAAAAAATTAAGCTTGAAAAAAGTAATTTAACTTTGACTATTTAACACTTTTTGCCTAGGAATAAGTCTTAGTGTGTGATGTTTACAGCCGTGGGTAGAATCATCTTTCTTTTTTGTGTAGAATAGAAAAAAGACAAGGTTCCTCATCCTAGAAGCCAATGTTGCAAGTATTTAACAAGATAAATTCAGTTTTCATTTACTCAACAAGAAACTAGGTAACTACTGACCCTACTGCTGACTCCCCTACGATCTAAAGGTATCTCTAGCTCACTTTTTTGCAGAACTTGCATGCCTATTTTTAACAATAGGCAGGGACTCTAGTTGCGGCAACACAACTCTTGTTTCTTATGCAAATAATTGTTTTCCTTGACAAGATCAGATTTAAAACAAAGAAGGCCACACCTAGTAAGTGTCGCGTAGGAAGGAAATGTTTCATTCTTGAAATGAAATATGAGAAATATGATAATAATAATAGCGGTTACTTCTGACATGACTATGATCCTGTAGGTGAGTAGTATACCATACGAACATACAAAGCTGTTTATTTCTTGTGCAATTCTTTTCTATTTCCAAATTGAGTTAAGAGTGAATTTTGTGGATTCAAAATTATAAATGATATTGCATTTCTTATAGTGAATCCCGATTTTGTATAGCCAAAAATATGTTGTCATTGCAATGTCTTCTCTGTGCTTTTATTTAATGTAATCTTTTTCTTAGGCACTATGTTCTTTTGCGGCCCGTGGAAACGATTAGGCCAGAAACATGTTACACCTTTGCTATGTTTTTTTCTTTAATGTAATATTTTTCTTAGGCACTATGTTCTTTTGCGGCCGGTGGAAATGAATAGGCTAGAAACATGTCACGCCTTTGCTATGTTTTTTTCTTTAATGTAATCTTTTTCTTAGGCACTATGTTCTTTTGCGGTCTGTGGAAACAAATAGGCCAGAAACATGTTACGCCTTTGCTATGTGTTTTTTCTTTCTATTCTCGTGAACAAAATACTATTAATAGAAAATGATGAGATACTAGATACGACATTGTAGTTACTTTGTGAGTTTTGATACCAAGGATAGAGTGCGAACAAAAGGAACCAATGTTGTCCCTGTCAAATAAAGAAGTTGTAGGAAGCTTTTATATATATATATATATATATATATATACACACATTTTTTTTTACTTATAAGTTCCAAAGCATAAGCGACTTCTCATGTCGTGAATTCTTAATTTTAATATCATTTGGTACATGTATCGTCTTAAAAGTTAGCACTCATTAATTTGGAAGCTCAAAAATCCTTTTAAGCAACATTTTAGTGATCTTCCAGAACATGGATGCCTTTATGCTTGGTTTGTCACCCTGTCCTCATTTTTTGTCCATCTTTTACTATTTCTTTTGCGCCCCCGAAGATCCTAAGACTTTTTTTTGGAGATTGTACCTCCTAGGGTACAGATCGAAGTCAACCTATATTTGGGGTACATGTCAAAGTCGACCAATACTTTGGGGTATAGGTAGAGGTCGACTTGTACCTGAGGCATTCCTTTCATTGGAACCCAGGCCCATTTTGGGGGTTTTCACTTTTTCCCACATAATGCAGTTGACCCTTTTTGTACTTGCAGTCAAAATAATAAATATGACACAAGCTAAATGATTAGCATAAATAAGCTCACCCTCTCTGATGCACTTTACAAAGAAAATTACAAAAGGAAACAATAGACATATCATTGAAAGATAATGCATGAATAAATCTTTCTTCTCTTAATTGTTTGTCCCAACTATCACCTGCTACCTCATAGTAGTGGCAACCACATTTAACATAAGCTGCGTATAGGGCATTTATTTCATATGTGATGCTGCTTTCTTAGTCTTACATCCAGCTAGTGAAAATGGACGCGACTAAGCTCCAGACAGAATGCACCATTGACCAAATTTGAAAAATTTGAAAACACCATGGATTTTCACAAAATTTTCAACATCTGTTCTTCATGATCTACATATTTTGTGGTCAAAAACCACAAAAATTTGGCAAAAACTTATTGTGTTTTCACGAATTTGAGAAAAAAAAAGTTTTTTTTTTTTTTGGGTGTATTCTGTCTAAAGCTTAGCCAACACCGTAAAAAACATTGTAGAAATTTCTCAGTTAACATAAAATAAAAAATGCATTTGATTATGGTGTGACTATCCACTTTATCTAGTAAACGCTAAATTGGGCCTGTTTGGTAGCTGGAATATGCTTGGAATTAACATTATCTAATTCTCAGTTTTGTTTCTTCCATGTTTGTGTCCATCCAAAAAAGCTGGAATTGGAATTTTGAAATTCCAATTTTGCCCCAAAATGGGCATATGCATCTTCCACCCAAATTGGTGGAATTGGAATTTCGAATTCCAATTCCAATTTTTATAAAACCAAATTTAATATCTTGTTAGAATTAATCTTTCCTTGGTTGAAAATATGTAATTAAAAGGATAAACCAAGGTATCCTTATTTGTTTTTGTCCTCTAGTCCAAGTAGGAGGACATGTCACTATTTTGTAATTCTTTTAATAAGAAAAATAGATATTCCTCCTTAAGAGGAATCACACATTTGTCACACACACAATATGAATGTGGCATCCATA
>MU227969.1:1223869-1239547 GCA_018584345.1 Thuja plicata | reverse complement strand
TCTTGAATTTTTAATCCCCCCTCCCCCCCCCCTTTTTTTTTCCTTAACACTCTATTATTTTGACTTCATATTTATTATCTTGGCGATCTGTACTTGCACCTAACCCTAACTATTATTCCCCGAAGACCACGCAATAGAAAATCATAGCTAGGGGAGAGGGCCCAATAGTTGATCGGGGTCCAATAGTTGATCACTCACTTGTGAATGTATTATCCACTCTTACCACATATTTTCACTATATATTGTAATTAAATAATCCGCATGTAAATAAAAAAAATTCCAAATGTTGATAAAAATGGACCGATACTTGAACACATGAGAATCTATAAATGTTATATTAAAAACACATAAATAAACTAAAATAAATAACTTATTGTCTCCAATAAAATATCATAGCTATCTATTATATGTGTGTCACTTAGAAAATAATATATTCACTTAATAAAATAAGATGCTCACTTAAACAAGTATTGTTATCTTAGTGTACAAATAATATTCTGTGTACAACTATTGGGATACCAATGTATATGCATTAGAGTATTTCATATTAACAATTTGTCTTATGAAAAATATAAAAGGTTAGCCCTCACGACTACTGGTCTCTCTCCCCTAAATGCCTTGTATTTTCCCATGAAATGTGTGAGATTGTCAAAAAGTTTAAGTGTTCAACTATTGGTCCCTTTGTGTTGGATATAAGTTGTATATTGTATAATAATGTGTTATTTTTATAATAACACATAATTTTTTGTGTTGAAGTATTTGTCTTTTTATGTTGGATATAAAAGTTAGGTATAACAGATATTTATGATTATTAATGGGTATTTGGTCCATTTAAGTTGCATATATGTTATATTTTATATGGAAATACAGTATTCTACTAATAACAAATGACATCTACTAATAACAAATGACATTTTTAAATTCAACTACTAGGGATTATTAGATTAAGTTTTGGTCGAATCTTTAAAAAGCCATTTTTTGGACACGTTTCATTAGACATGCTATTTTAACAGTTGTGTGATGAGTCACACCTTCAAACCTTAATTGTAAATAGTTAAATGTCTATTTTACATTTCTAAAAAAATGAAGGTCTTACGATATTCTATGTAACTGCTACATGTTGACGAAGTTAGCCCTCACAACTACTAATCCCTCTCCCCTTATAGGTACTAACCGAAGGAAGCCCTGGACAAGATTCAATGAAATGAACTACTATGGAAAGACGGGAAAAAGAAGGCGACGAAAGGGAAGCATCTCCAAGAAGATATGGGCTTTGCACAGATAGTTATCCCGATCCATTCAATCAATATTCATTCCTGGGCGGAATAGGGTTTGCGATGCTGTGTTGGCAAGCCGTAAAGATTGTAGTTCTGTAATTTGTTTTTGGGAAGTATCTTATTATTTGTTAGCTCTTGCACATTTTATGTGGATATGTCTGCAAGCCATGCCCATTTTCACCTTCACATTCTTGATTTGGGTTTTGTGTTTTGTGTCTCACATACAGCTTCTTCCCAATATCTGTTGACGAGCCTGTTGTGAAAGTGATTGCTCCAGTCTGCGACACAATCTTCTGTGAAAGATCTCAACATTTCGGTAAGGAGACAGGGATGAACACAAATAAAAGTCTAGACACATTAGCATTCTACTGAAGAGCTAGCTAGTTATTTTCTGCGCAGCTATATTTGCTTACTGTAGATTTTGGTGTTCTTCCTGCTATAAGCACTGAGCAACTGGTATTAGAGTTCAAAACCTAGCCTGGAACAGACCAAAATTTATTCAAAATTTTACACTAAGTTTTCAAGAATATAACATTCTGCAGAATAAGATTGGCAGCTTTACACAACTGCATTTCAAGCAGTCTTTTTTAGATTGTAGCATTTAGTTCAACCTAGATCTATATATGTGACAAGTTTATAAGGCGATAATGGCATTTGCTTTTTATTAAGCGAAGCAGGGTTTCGAAAAGGTCCTGAATCTTGCAATTGGAGCACAACCAGATTTAGGAACAGTAAGAGAAACCGCGAAAAGATTAAAAAACGGAGACTAACAAAATTCAAACAGGCAACGACGTTTGTTATATTGAAAATTTTAAATAAATTTCATTTTAATTTTCAAGAATTCTCAGGAGAAATTCTTAATCTAACCACATTGTCTGCTTCCCTTGGTGTTTTAAATCCTCTTTAAACGCAAGCAAGTTTTGAAGAATAATATTTGTTCCTTCAAATAAAATATCTTCTTAGGAGTTAATTTTTCAAATCCAGGCTCTCCTTTGTCTTGCTTGCCCTCTTCCAGGTGGGATTTATTCAACATTTAGCCCTAATTTTCCATTATTTTCTTGAAGACTCGAAGCACTTCGTTCAAAGCAAATCTGTATATAATTAGATTGTATCTGCAATATGCCTGTTGGGTGGCAAAATAATTTGTTATATTTGAAAATTAGATATCAGCTCAATGCAATCTTAAAATTTCTCATAGGAAATTCTTATTCTAACCTTACATTATGCTTTTCTTTGATGTCTTAAATTCTCTTTAGAGGCAAACTAGTTCTGAAGAATAGCATTCATGTTCTTTGAACTCAAATGTCTTCTGGGAGGTTAGACAACTGGGCTCTTCGTTTGTATTAGCATAGTAAAATTTAGATTTCAATATTAGGCTAGACTGCAAGAAAGTTTATTCACACTTACCTCGTATTTCCAAATATATAGATTTCCAGGCCAAAGGGCAGAGTAGAGGTTAGTCTTTTAGAACGTGTTTATCTAATACATATAATTACATTTTATGTATTATTTTCTTAGAGATTTTAGAAATTATTTAAATCAGATTTGACAATTTTTGTTGGGTCTGTGTTAATAAGTTGTAAGATGCTACAAGTTAGGAAATTCTTTGGAATTAGCAACTTTCTGTAATAAGTGACTTTGTCAAGTATATGATATGGAAATGGTTCTGTTATTGCATTTAGAGGCATATAATTTATGACCATTCTCTTTTTGCCTCGTTTTGTGCTAAATGCTTATTTATTATAAATGCATAATGACAGAATGGAGATTTAGAGGCTCTGATGAAGTCTCCTTTCTTTAATTCTTCAAGTAGCATTTGCCACATCTTTATAATCATTGGCTGCAATTGGTATCTGTTTACCTATTTCCATCTGTTTTCCTGTTTTTTTCTCCCAGTAAAGGCATATTCTTTGTCAAGAATTTTTGGTGTCTTCAGAACAAATATTGTTGATAAGTTTTCTTTCAACTCTTTCTGTGGTTCCTCTGTTTGCATTATCATAGTAGCATGATATCTTTCTAATGCATATACTAATCTGGGAGTACTTATTTTTCCTTCTCCTCTTGTGAACATAATACTTCTATGCTACAACCATAAGGAGTATGCCTATCAATGGGATTTCCTCCTGGAAGTACATTAATTGGAATCTTATTCATAGCAAAGAAAATCACAAGTAAAATGTGTACCTTCAATATTCAATTTTTGTCGGTGTCTGTATTTATCACATTTGAAGGTATTCCCTTGTACGTCCATACTTTTATAACAAAATTTTCCTTAGTTGTTCCCAATTTGTAAAGCCATGGATTTTGCAAAAAAGATAAGGAAGCACCAGTATCTATATGTGCATCATGATATCTCCTATTAATTTCAACTGAAATAAACTGAGGGAATTTTGAATTTTCCACTGAGCAAAGATACCAAATATTCTGGTTTTAGTTCTGGTTTTGGATTTGGTAAAGTTGATAATACTAGCTTTACTTTTGTAGAATCAGGTACTTCTATAATTTGTTTTCCCTTTTCATTATTGACTTCTACTAGAGGGATTGTTGTCTGGTTTGTCACTCCATATTCAAGATTGTATTCTTCTTCAACAGGTTCAAATATAGGATTATCAAACTTAGGTGAATCATAATAGAATTTGTCTAAGGCTTCTGCTATTCCATTTTGTTGCTTTAGCTTCTTTTCATATGGCTGAACTTCTGTAATATGGATTTTTGAAAAATCTCTTGTTTCATCCTTATAATGATCCCATTCAAAACAATCTTTTACCTTCATTCACCCGGGTTTATCTATATCTAGATATGCGTCATTATGTCTTTATCTCTGGCATGCCAGTGTTGAATATAACATCGATCTGTTTTAACAAACCAGTTTTGTCTCTACCATGGTGGTTAATTTCGTGGACCTTACTGTCTGTATTCTTTTGACTGACGTGTCACTGGCTAGTCATCCTGGTCCAGTTAGATTGTCTATATTAATTACATATCTATGGGTTAAAATAATCTTTTTTGGATCCTTGCAGGTTTCGCAGAAGAAACTTAATAATTTTGTCAAGCTTAGTGTTCAGTTTGTAGTGAATTGCAATGGCTGCTGCTACTTTGTCTATGAATGTAGTTTCTAAAACTCAACAGTCAAATGCAAGGCAAAGTCACTTTTCAGTCACAGGATTACCATCACATCTTCCTGCTCAGAGCCTCTCAGTTAGAAATCCCATCAAGGGTTGTAGTGGCCTTAGAGCTAGTAATATGCAAACAACTTTCTTTGGCCAGTAGATAAATGGGGCATTTCAAGTGTCTTTTGGTAATTCAAGGATGGGAAAGAAGAGACATGCTACAGGTAGGTCTGTGCAGGTTCGGGCATCACTATTCAAGGTTGCTATCCTTGGAGCAGCAGGAGGCATTGGTCAACCTCTCTCCTTGCTGATTAAAATGTCACCTTTGGTCTCTGAATTGAATCTTTATGATATTGCAAATGTTAAGGGAGTTGTTGCAGACCTTAGTCACTGCAATACCCCTGCTCAGGTGTTAGCTTTCACTGGAACTGCTGAATTGGGAGATTCTCTGAAGGGCGTTGATGTAGTTGTAATCCCTGCAGGTGTTCCAAGGAAACCAGGCATGACCCGTGATGATCTTTTCAACATTAATGCTGGTATTGTCAAAAGTTTAATAGAGTCTGTTGCAGATAACTGTCCAAATGCTTTTGTCCACATCATCAGCAACCCTGTAAATTCTACTGTGCCCATTGCAGCAGAGGTACTCAAGCAAAAAGGAGTTTACAACCCCAAGAAATTGTTTGGGGTGACCACCTTGGATGTGGTTAGGGCTAACACTTTTGTAGCACGGAAAAAGAATTTGAGGCTCATTGATGTGGATGTGCCAGTTATTGGTGGTCATGCAGGGATAACCATCCTTCCATTATTATCTAAAACTAGGCCTTTGGTGACATTTACTCAGGATGAGGTTGAAGAGATTACGCTAAGAATTCAGAATGCTGGGACTGAGGTTGTGGAGGCCAAAGCTGGTGCAGGGTCTGCAACTCTGTCTATGGCATATGCTGCTGCCAGATTTGTTGAATCTTCTCTCAGAGCATTGGATGGTGATCCAGATGTATTTGATAGTTCGTATGTGCAGTCTGAATTGACAGAGTTACCATTCTTTGTATCAAGGGTTAAGCTTGGAAAACAAGGTATTGAAGGGTTTCTTGTTTCTGATGTGGAGGGATTAACCGAGTATGAACAGAAAGCCCTTAATGCCCTCAAACCTGAATTGAAAGCAAGCATTGAGAAGGGTATTTCTTTCGTACAGAAGCAAGCAGCCACAACTTCCTGATTGCATTGAGTCTGACATGCAGGGAAGTAAATTGTAAAACCCTTCATTTTTGTAGGTTAGATATTGATCCATTTCATAACAAGGAACAGTTTCATTCCTAATCCCGAAATAAAGTTTTCAGTTTTTATGCAATCTTCAACAAGCTTTAGAATTCAAATATCAGTATATTTGAGAAGTCTTTAATCTCGTAAGAAATATTGCATCTGTGCTCTTGTTATGGTACCTGAATTCCTTTTGAAAGTTCATCACATCTCCTAGCCCATTTACTATGTGAACTTATTGCAAGTTGCAAATAGTAATATGATGGCCTGCTTTAGAAATGACATTCGATTTTGTGTTTCCCATATGATTTTAGCCATACTTTGCTTATTCTAGTATGTAGTGCTTTATTAGTTCTTGTTGTAGAACTATAGGCAAGGGACTGTATGTAACTAGTTATTAAGTCGATAGGCTTCTCCTGTGGGGAAGCTTGTGTACGGCCCTCAAAATTTCTCACGCAGTCTCATGCCCGAAACTGGTTTGTCAAGCAGTTTTCGTGAAACCATTTTCAGTCGCTGGTTTTTTCTTTTACCCTTTCACATGACATTTTTCACACGGCCAAACCTGTTATATCCGACAGGCGACTGGTACATATCTACACAAACAAGGCATACAGATATTGCGTGCTAGATACACTTCAAAAATATGTCCGCGTTTTCGAAAACTACACTTAAAAAAATGCCGGTCTTTTAAAGGGTGTGTACGCAACTTGTATTTCATCAACTGTAGCAACCAGCTTGCATTTCCCTGTCTCACACTCTCTGAGACTTCTCGTTAAACAATTTCGCATTGGTTGTTTGCAGTTACAGTTTCTGACACTTTCATCGCCCGTTGCATTTAAATTTTAAATCTCCGAATCATACGAAACTCCAATATTTGTAAATCTCCTTTTCGATTATTGTGCTTGGATTGAAGTAGAAACTCTACAAAGATTGGTTAGTGATATGGTGGTTACAGTTTCTGACACTTTCATCACTTGTTGCATTTAATTTTTAGATCTCCGAATCATACGAAACCCCAATATTTGTAAATCTCCTTTTCGATTATTGTGCTTGCATTGAAGTAGAAATTCTACAAAGATTGGTTTTGGTAGATCTACTTTTCATTTACTATGCTTCGAATGAGGAGAAACTTTACGGAGATCGGTTTTCCCTCATCGCTATTGTTGATAACAGGGCACAATTTGTGTAGAAACTTGAGGTAAGTCACTTGCCATGGACTCCTGAGGTTATTTTTTGAAATCTTTTAGGGGCCGAATGGTTTTTAGTTTGTTTTATTTCATTCTTAAACATTTCTGTTGTTATCTTTTACATGAGGCACGGTTCTGAGGATTGTTTTTTCAGTCTAGGAAATCAATTATCAGGCCCCTCTCCCCTATATTTATTTCCTTTTGTTATTTTCATTACCTGATTTTAGGGTTTTCTTTCTTTTTGTTTCCCTTTTTCTACAATTAAAATCTCGAGGTATTCTATTTTGTTTCTGCAAATAAAATTAAAACCAATTATTTTTCTTGCCTGGGTTGTCTCTGTCTGATAAATTTTTTTTTATTTGTCTCTCATCCCATTCTGTGTTTTATTTTCAAATTGTAGTAATATTCGAGGTCGTAGTATTAAATATGCTTTGAATGTTGTTGATTTTGTAAGAAATATTAGTACACACCAGAAATTCATCTTTATGTTATTTTTCGGATTAGTTTTAAAATAAGTTGTGTGCAGCACCCAAAAGACCAGATCCTTCGGGTTTTTCCAACAGTAGCACCATTTTATTTTGTCAGTTTGCAAAAAAAACTAAGGTTTAATGCCCAATTGAGGTTTTTGAAACAAATATTAATTAATATGTTCAAGGCCATTTAATATTTAATTTTGTAATATTTATCTGTAAAATGAGTCTAGCGTTTGTTTTGTTGCGGGTAGGCCTCAGAACTGAAGTAAAACAAAAAGACAGAAGATGGAATCCATGAAAATTTTGAGAAAGTGTGTTTGAGGGCGTAGAGGTTGATGTATGGAGTGATTGAAAATGCAATCCTTTTGCACCCTCTAATTCCCAAATCAATTGCGGAAGCAGAGATATAAGATTTCTCGACAAAAAAATGTACTTCCTTTAACTTCTTATTTAGGGATACTTGACAGACTATTGGGTTGCGTATTTGTTCTCATGGAAAATTTCACCTTTTTCATGTTCCTGTTTTGCCTAGGTGGTGATGTAAATGATGCTTTGGGCTTCTATTCATACTTTTCTTTTGTACCGGCGTCTATTTTCAGCCACGTGCAGATTGGTACTAGTTTAAGTTTACCTTATCGGCAATGAAGACTGGTTAGACTCATGACTTGGTTTGATGTCAAACATTTCTTTGATCTTGTTTGAAACCCAATAATTTACAAGCAACTGAATTGGCAGGAAATTGGAATGGTTGCAGAGACTCAAGTAAAAGGTTTATGGTGTACAGTCTTGTCATGTAAATCAATGGGTGAATTCCAACTTTTTCTTACATGCACAAATCATTTCTTTTGGATGCAAGTTTTTGTATTCATCCTAACTGTAGGAATGGAGTATTAAAGTTTCAAATAGATGGAAGCATATTTGGTTTTTATAGCGCAACTTTATGGACGAAAACTGTTGAAAATGGATCCCCTTAACAAAATCTTGCTTTTCTTGCAACACAGAGCACTTAGGTAGAAATAACCCATGTAGTATAAACATGAATGTTTGTACCATGCTATAGCAAAACACATTGCTTTCCCAAGTACATTGAGTAAGAAATGTTAATGTTAATGTTCCTTTTGTGAGATATATTTGTACCTTAGAATGTTTAAATTGATAATTGTCTTTTTATTATATGTTCTTCTTGATATTGGTGTTAATAGACATGATGTCGGTTACATGTAATTGGTTTATAGTTCTTGGAATGTACGAATGATGATGAAAGTAAACTCATTTTCCACATCTGTATTTTGTTTGTTTGTTTTTATTGCACCGTGACGGCTTCTAAATATTTCAGCATCTTTCCTCTTTTATTTTGTGTTGATTTATTGTCAAATGCTGGTTTTAAAATCAATGCAGACATTTCAAACTTGGTTTTTAAAGCATCTTAATAATCACTCACGATACATGAGAGATCATGGTGTGTAAAGCATCTCAGCAATCTAATTTTCCTCTTTCTTAATTCACTGGGGCTGCAATTAGGATTGCATATTTAATCACAGTATATATAGAAGCCTCATTGTCTTCAAAAATTGTCATTTCCCCTAGATCCCATTGTATGTATTATCATTTAACTTCAATAAAGACGGCTGCCCACAACAGAACAATCTTTGAAGTCAATGTTGTGTATGAGGATTTAAAGATACCGGTTTGAAAAATCTTGATGATCCGTATATCTGTTGTAGGTGTGTGCAAATTTTGTTTATTAAATTCATTGATCCTAGCTTTGGATATTATTGAAATAAAAAAAACAAAAACAAAATGGGATGAAACCTAGAACTCAAATACTTTTTAAATTATTGTATAGCATGCTAAAAAATGACAGTTTTAGTTTTATTTACAGGAAAAAAAGAAATAATAAGTCAAGGAGGCTTATATGACATGGAAATGGACATGATATGAAGGGATGTAATTATGAAATTTGAAGGAATTGTAAATTTTATTTTGTACCAGTTTTCTTTGCTTTTATTTTGTAAAGTTCAATTAAAAATAAAGTTACAACAAAATGGTAATTTCAAGCTTTTCAATTGGCATATTCATATGGAATTTGGTAATAGTTGAACAAAAGAAATTGATGAATTTCAAGACATGATCGTGAGCCATTCCAGCCATAAGAACTATTTCGTGTATATGTAAAGCAACCTCTTGATTGCAAGTATAATACTCATGTTTCAAAGTTTTCAAAGTTTTTCATGTGACCTTTGTTGGCCCTTTTTCTATGTAATTTATTATATATTAATAGATTAATATATAATAGATTAATATATTGCTCAGAATATATTATTAAAATTAAATATATAATTGAAAAAGTTAACACTATTATGTACAAAATTATATCATTATATTATATAATGATACAGATCTATAATTTTTTTGGTAAATCATGTGACCTTTGTTGGCTCTTTTTCCATGTAATTTATTTTCAGAGATAGTACATATTGATTATTGTTGGATTAATATATTGCTTAGAATATATTATTAAAATTAAATATATAATTGAAAAAGTTAACACAATTATGTACAAAATTATATTATACAATGATATAGATCTATAATTTTTAATGCTTCATTATGTTTTCTTTAAATAGACATATTCAATACACCTCATATAGTTGCAAGTGCTAATTGCAACTTTTGTCCCTTTCCCTCTTGACAAATTGAGTTTTGCCTCACATAAATTGTACATCTTTTTGAAGTCAAACTATCAGATTACACTATGATTGCGTCGTGTAGTTTCCTTCTTTTTTGCTAATCATAGATAGGTATGTTGTCCACATTAAATTTTTAATGTGAGTGCAATTGCCATTGGCCGGAAGTAAACTATGAAATAGTTAGGCTGGGGTCCCATGGAGGGGGCTTCCTTAAAAATAGAGCTCTGGCGGTTGAGGTTTTTTAGGAATGAGGAAGTTGGGGAGATTTTAAATTTAAAATATTAAAAAATAAAATAAAAACTTTGTTTTCCTTTAAATTTTATTTTTTTATGGGAAACAAATGAGTAGATTGTTGACATGTGGCAGAAATTTTTCCTAAGCCGGTGGGGCTATTTCTAACCCCACCCCATTTTCACTTGCTCAAGTTTAGAGACCTAAAAAGTAGGGCCTCCTTTTTTGGAGGAAATGTTTCCAAATAATCGTTTAGTCGGGTATTTGAGCCATAGCTATAAACCGGTTTGATATTATGAGATTGAGTGCTCTGCAAGTGGGGTACGACCTCCATGAACATATTGGATTCCGTGCTTCCTTGCGTTTGGTGCGTGTTTTGGTGGTCTTGTGTCATTTGTGGTCTGTAGGTGTCTTGTCATTTTGCGTTCCCCTTTTCTTCCATGATTTTTGCTTTATTGTTGCCTTTATTTGATTTATTTGCTGAGTGCCGTATGGTCTTTCTTTGAGTGCTGTTTGGGTTAGTTTTTCCTCGGCCTTGGCTTGGTTCACTCCTGTGTTTGTATGGGTTATGTCAATCATGATGATTGTGGTAGCAGAGAGGAGGATATGGAAATTATTGCAGATAGTGGAGATAAGGATGCAATTAATACACCTTGTATTAGTACAGACAAGCATAATTCTCAGGAGAGTCGAGGCAAAAGTGAGAAGGGTGGAATCTGAATCGACGTTGGTGGGGAGACCACTGTCATATAAAGTCGTTGCAGACCAGGCAGTTTTGGTCTGTTCACCTTCGGCTTCCTTTGAAGGGAAGTTTTCTTCAACCATTGTTTGTGATGGAGGAGGTCTGGGATGACCCACAGCCAATGGAGATAGACTCAGTGATAACGGAGGAGATACTGGTGATGCTGTCCCTAGTGGAAATGGAGGAATTGCGGGTAAGTGTGCCTCGGGTAATTTGAAAACACTTTCTTTCTCCTAATGATGACATGATTAAGGCAATTGGGGTTGAACAGTCCCGGCTTAAAAGTATTGCTATTTTTTTCATCTTTTTGAATAAAGACGATCTCCCTGCCCGAAAATTTCTCGACGATTGGATTGCTAATGTGTGGGGTAAAAAACTGGGAATTTATGTGAGTTTTTGCAGAATGGTTCACCCGGGTTTGTTTGTTGTCTTCTTTAAAAGCCATAGCATGAAAGAAAGGGTATTAAACAATAATTTTTGGAATGTTGGACATTCTATGTTCCGTGCTTTCTCTTGGTCTCCCAAGGGGAATGTTGAGCAGGTTATTGCCAGGTCTTCACCTAACTAGGTTGAGATTAGGAACCTTCAACCAAAATTTTGGCCATTTACTTCGCATATACTAAAGCCGTTAGGCACTGTTCTCCAAGTGGAAGAATCGAGAACTACCTTACCGCACCTAAATGCGAGGGCTCTAATTGCCTTGTCTCCAGATGTTGATTTTCCTGACATTGTTTCTTTAAGTGTTGAAAATGACTCTTTTTCTTGAGAACTTGATTTATTGGGTAACTTGGGTGCTTGTTTTCATTGTAAACAAAATGAGCACAATAAAAGGGATTGTCCTGCTTTGAGTAAGTCTAGAAATGCCAATTTTAATGTTGCTCCTAAAGAAGTTGTTTGCGAAAAGAGTAATAAGATTCCTGTTAATAAACCTAACATGCAGGATGTGCAGAAGGTGAATTCTAATGCTGCTGTTGAAAATTTAGAGGCAAGTATCCGTAACACTGGTCAAGACCTGAATATTTCTAGCAATTTCTCTTCACTTAAGAATCTCCTCTTTGAAGATGAATTTGAGGTGGTTCCTGTTAATAAAGAGGATGAGTCTCTGAACGTAGCCGATTGTTTGCATAATATTTTGAGGGTCCCTGGTAATGGTAATAATGTTGTGGATTTGCTCCCCCACTAGGCCTAATGCTCAACAACTTGCCTTGGCTACCATTGTCGATAGCGCTGTGTTGTTGAAAGATATTGCCCTTGATGACATTAATTTTCCATTAGTATGCAAACAACACTTTAGGTAAGCATACACCGAAAGACATGACATGAGCAAACCGAAGATCAGATACTAAGAGATCACCAAAGATGACTAAGTGCAAAGAGAACCGACAACACAAGTTAGTGTGTAAACCGAAATTGAAAAGACAAAGATAAAGTGGAACCCGATAGAGGAACCCGATATGCAAGTTACAGTGTAGACCAACAAGACAGATACAATGCAACCGACATAACAAAACCGAAGGACAGTCAAGCATGACCGACAGATAGAACTGAAAGTCAGTTGCAGCCCGCAAAAAGTGGATCTGACTTCCACGTCAGATAAAGTAAGTGTATTCTATTTATAGGATATTTAATTATTTTAAATCCATTTCTTTAGGGACAAGATACATGAATGTAAGTTATTTAATCAGTCTAACTAATTTAAAACACATAGACTAGGAGATCTAGGCATAAGTTGTAAACCTGATCTTAGAGTTAACATTGTTTTTATCAAAACTCGATGAAGTCAATCCATCTATAAATAGATGATGCAATCATTCATTATGATGAATGAATAGATGATGTGAAGAGAGAACATGAATGAATAGATGATGTGAAGAGAGGAGAACATGAATGAATCAGACGAGCACATCTATGGATCATATTGAGAGTTTCAAGAACAGGGACAACAAAAGGTGAATTTAGTTAGCAAGAACCAAGAACATAACATACCGATAATCAGAGGTATTCATCAATCACAATTAGGTGATAATATTTTTATGTAAACTAAATTGGATCTGTATCAACAATAGGAGATTGCGTTTACCAGGTCAATTTGTAATTTTCTATCATTCTAACAAGTGGAGCAAAGTGTAAAAATCCTTTCAAGGAAGGTGGATTTAACCATCCAACAACAAATCTCTTAACCAAGTGCACACTCAACAGTATTGCTAAAGCTCTTAACAGAGTAGACTTTAACATGTCTCCACCGATACTCCTAAAATGGTAGATCATCAGAAGTGATCAAATTGTAAGCTTTAACCGACCCCTTTCAATCTGCAGATAGTGAAGATTTTGTGGGTGCCATCCCCACAGTACTTTTTACTTCCTCACAGGAGTTTTCTGTGATATCATATCTTGTGTTATGTGTCAACTTACTTTCATGAATGTTTCTATGAATGTTCACATGTATGTTAATGTTATGGTTTGATATAACTCACATCAAGATAGTATAAATCAGATTGAAAGGATATACAATTAATTACAAAGGTTAATTGATAAAAGGGATACAAAAGTTTTAGAGGTATTGATTCACCCCTCCCCTCTCAGTACATACTTCCCATTAATCCCAACAATTGGTATCAGTGCCCTGTCTCTTCTTGGAAAGATTAAAGGCTTAAGAGAAAAGATCATACAATGGAGAAGTATAGACTTGATAAAAATATTGAGAATAAAAAAACTTGAAATTCAGATGTTCTTTGAACAGTATAAAGAAGCTAGAATCAACATGAGACAACTGCTGGATGAAAGAAAGAATATGGCATCTCGCTGTAATGAGACAGATTATCATGAGGAAGAGATACCAGATTTCTTTGAGTCTTCAGGATCAACTACAAGCAAAGCATCAAATACATCAAAAGAAAGCATCACAAGCCTAACTAAAATCAATCTACATCTGGCTGGACAAGTTAAATCTCTGCAAATCGGTCAAGAGACACAGATGGTAAGGATGATTGATGTCATGAATAATGCTAGGAAAGCTGAGCAAGAAAGAACACTAGCTATTGATGATAGAAGAAAGATCACTGATAAGCTACAAGAAAAAGAGTCTGAAATACAAAGAATTACAAAGCATCACCATGAGATTACAAATCAGATTATTCTTATGAGTCAAGAGGCAAACAGATTAAATGTTGAACTGATTGAAAGAATAAAAGCTATCGGTGAATTGAGGGATGAGAATGAAAAGTTGAAACATGAAATAAGAATTCAACAACAATATAATGAAATTATCAAGAAAGCTGATGAAAGCAATAAAAGAATGGATGATTTTCTTGAAGGACAACGAAGAGTCAACAATAATGGTCTAGGCTTTACCGAAAATGGAGAATCATCAATTCAATCTAGAATCCAAAGAATGTCATGAAAATCCAAGACCAAGGAAGCTTACATGCAATCACGGTGGAAAGCAAGGTCATACATCAAATGTATGCAGAGGCAAAATGAAAGGTATTCCTAAATATACATCTTCATTCATAGGATTCTGTTATAAATGTAACAAGAAAGGACATAAAGCATATGAATGTAAGTCTGAGATGAAACAACCAAAGAAGGAAACCTACATGGACAAATATTCTCCTACATGCAAAATGAATGGGCACACAACTCTTGAATGCTGGAAAAAGAAAAGGCAAGCATGGAAGCCTAAAGGTCAAAAAACTCCCTATCAACTGAAGAGAGCCGGTAATCAGTATGTATGGGACTAAAATACTTGGACAAATTGTACAACGTGTGGAAGATATGCTCACATTGCTGCAAACTGTATGAGATAATGGATTAGAAAGTCTAGAGGCTGGACTAACCCCGGAATGATATGCTTACACTGTCATAAAGTTGGTCATCTCAAGAAAGACTGCAGAGACCGAATGACAGAGACACACACATATTCCAATAGAAACACCTTTGAAGAGATCCGGAGGGCTAGAGACAAGATGTGGAGAAAAGATTCAAGCAATGATGAAGCTGGAATGAGCAATGCAAATGGTGACTGTTAGAGTAATTTAGTAATTACTCTTTTGTGCTTAAGTTATACATAGGAAACTTTCTATTTTCTGAGAGTTTCCTTTTTAGGGCTTCGGTTGGTCCTTTTGGAGATTTTTTGGGGGTACCTGTCTGTTTTCGCTCTACAGGGAGCATACAGGGTCTTTTTCTGACTTCCATATACCGTCGGAAAGCTCTTTTCGAGCACTTTCAGATGGTGGAGGTTAGGGTTTTTGGTTCCACCGTTTCGACAGCATTTTTTTCTGTTGAAGTCATATGTCTCTTTTTGCATGCTCTTTTTGATGCATTTTTGTTCTGTAAACGCACTGAGATAAAGTGCCTTCTTCTGCATTTTTGGATCTTGTACACCTGGTTCGGTTGATGTACTCGCACTCTGTTATAAAGTGCCATGGGGGGATTATGATGCATTTTCCGCTTTAGGCGCATCCACTTTTGTCAAGTGAGCGTACCTTCCACGACATTAGCCCATGTAGTCTGTGTCTGTGACACCGCCCTTTATCCTATGTGTGAGCTTCTGTTGCACTATTGGTGTTCCTGGTTCTTCTTCTGCAGCTATTTTTGGTACTGCATTTCAGTGTTCCTGTCACCTCTCCCAGTTCAACATTATGGGGGGGTTCACCTGTTGGTTCTATTGCTTCCTGGTTCGATTGATCAGCTCTTCAGACACTTGTCTTCT
>MU227969.1:1195435-1223376 GCA_018584345.1 Thuja plicata | reverse complement strand
CCATAGATCCTTCTATCTTCTGTCTTTTGCTTCTGTTTATGTAATAGCTATGCATGCAGGTGTTCTTGGGAAGATTGCAGTTTAGCAATCTTAACAGTGACACCCCATCGAATGGATCTGGTGACATCACCACCCCCACCTAAGCAGAACAAGTAAGTATGGAAATGCATTACCCCAAGCTATTACTTTACATCAGTTCCATAATATGTCGATATAAATGCCAAATTAGCATAAGAAAGATGCATCATGGTATTACTTGTTAAAATATGTGATAACTATGCTTTCCGGTATATATACTGAAACCTGTCGGTATACACTCAATGCTAAGACTGCCTACATTTACCAAAATGCATCGGTTGAAAGCAAAAGTTGCTAAGTACAAACTGAGCCTCGTCAGTAAACAAGCAAATGAACAAGTTGTCAGTAATACCAAAACCTGTCGGTAAAAGCAAAGTGAGTTAGCGACTGCTCTGAAACATTTTAAGTGTCACCGAAGGAAGTAAAGTCTTCACCGACGAACTTAGTCTTCATACACTGAGGAGTTGGTAAGCATTTATGACACGCGTTTTAGGGCAACGACTATAAATAGGCCATCAGAACAACTCATTTGTTCACGACACCCAGAGCAGAGCGACCAAGGTGATTTTTGAGCACAAAGCGATCATGACTCGACACACAACACTCCTAAGCTATTCAGGAATCTTTGCTACAGTAAACAGTAAGTTCTTTGAGACCGACAATTCTATTTTTACGCAATACGTAGAAGCCCTAAATTTCTGAAAATGGCCTCAACTTCATGAACTGTGAAATCCAACAATGCAAAGAAAGATGAGTTCAAGCTCATCAAGAACACGACATGTGAGGAACCTAACTATAAGATCCATCCTGAGGTTGCCTCACAACCCGACGACGCTGAAACATTTTCACGCATCCCAGCTAGGGTTTTACTGGTTGAAGATGTCCGATCTTTCATACATTGCAAGATAGAAGAAATAAGAAGTTTAGAGGTTGAAGAAGCCTATAAAAAGTTGTGCAATGACGATGGAACACTGAAGGAAGAGCACAAACACATTGAGGTAAAAGGGCTCACCAATGCCCTAATGTTTCTGAAGGTTTTCAAAACCGAAAGGATTCGGTTAGTGCTAAGCTGAATGCATAACAACAAGCTATGGCTTGATGAACCAAAGGTAATCACCCAAGACGTCATTCATGCGGTCACCGGTTACCCCATAATCGATAAAATTAAGGCACTAAAGCATCCACCGAAGGAGGAGACCGAGAAAATGACTGGAGCCAAATGGGATGGTAGAGGACTAAAAGTTACAACAATAACCGATGATGAGATCAAGTTCAGTGCATGTGTTTTGGGCTATAAATTCTTCCAGGCAAGCAGATTAAACAACATAGCATCAGGTGCAGTGGACACATCGTTCAAAATTGTGAAAAAGGGGACACAATTATACATATATGAGCTACTCCTGAATCAATTGAAGGAAAACTTAAAGACTATCAGGAATGCAAAGTCAAACACTTGTAAGTTTGGCTCACTAATAATGTGTATCTTCTTTTATTTTCAAGAAACATTCCCATCGGTTGGAGATGTTAAATGGGACAACACCAAACCGGTCACCATGCAAATCAATGAGCACATAGCTACACTGGGTGATAACTTTGAAATAGTCATGGATGAATACTTCAAGGTATTCAAAGATCGAATGCAAAAGAGAGTAAGAATCCCTGAGAAAATCATTGAACAATATAAGGATGAGATATGCTTCATGGTTGACACAGACAATACATACATTAAGCCTGCTGTACCGAGGACATCATGGTTACAACCATTAGAGTATGAGATCAACATTGATATTTCTACTAAGGCAATTGATGCCTTGATCAATGAACCACTGGACAAGAAGCAACCCAGGTTTGGTACATATGAAGAGGCCAAGACAAGAATTAAATCAGGCCTAGTTGTTAAGAAGATAGTCAAGAAGAAAGACAAGATGGTGAAGAATCTCAAGAAGATTCTATCAACAATTGAGGAAGACATTGAGAAATATGAAGAAGTTGGACAAGAGGAAGAAACCGAAGAACAATTATCTGTTGGTAAAGATGAAGGAAAGGATGAGTATGAGGAGACAGAGTCAGATTCACCACCTCCTCCACCAACTAAAAAGCCAAGGACAACAGCTGCTTCTAGGACAAGAAGCCAAACATCAAAAGACTCTACTCCTTCACCTCTAAAGAAAGGAAAGGTCAGGACTTATAAGAGGAAAGCTCCCGCACCGAAGAGAGGTCAAAATAAGAAAGGAAGAAAATTCATCAGAACCCGAGAGGATATAGAGGACACCAAGCAGGATGAAGCTATTGAAGTAGAAAGTTACAAGGTAAAAGAACTTGACTCTATTGATGACATTTGTGTATATATTGCAAATTCTGGATCTATTACAGATCCAAACATTAGAAAATGGTCAAAACAAAATCCAGAAGATCAGAATAAAATTGAGGACGCCATGATAGCTAAAATGTACAAACTTCAAATATGTACCAATACAATTGGATAGATTATACTCCCGTTGGAGATTTGCATTGAAGAATGAGAAAGAGATCAGAGAGACAGTACTTGTTTCTCTCATGCCACCTGAATCTAAGAAGGTTGAAATAGATGAAATGATGGAGAAGTACAAAAAGGAGTTCTCACCAAAGCTGAGAGCATACAAAATCCTTGAAGGAAAGCTTATAGAGCGTGAGAAAGACAGCCATAAGAAATGGTGCAAGATCATGAACATACCTACTAAGGAGGACAACCCCGACAAAGACCTTCAACAACAAGATGTTGACAAGGCAACTCAAGATGGCACATCCATTGAGTTAGATAAAGAAGAAGATGATACAACATGCAACAAGACTGCAGATGTTGTAGATGAAACATGGGAAGACACCACAAATGACAACATTGTGGACACTAATGTCATAGACATTATTGATGACCCAGCAGAGGAAGTGAAAAAGGATGAAGATGTCACTGCTGAAAAGGACAAAACTGATGAGTAGGACACAACAGTTGATACTGCACAGGTGAACATTCTAGGCAAACTGCCAATAACGATACAAGCTATCAATATTATGCAAGAGACAAGCAAGTCACCTAAACATGATACTCTAAAGGATGCAGGGGAAGAACCAATCAAAGATAACATCGATGGTCAAAAAGACATCAGAGATACTCAAGATGTAACCGACACAAATAAGGTTACTGGAGGAGATAAGGAAAAGGATGCAGAAACTCAAGACAAGAATGAAGAAACCAAGAGTGATGAAGCAAAGGACGCCGATGAAGGAGATAAACCAAAAGATGGTACTCCTGAGGAAACTGAAAAGAGTGCTACCGACGATGTAAAGGTGAATGTGGAGACGTTTGCAGACACTCGACAAGATGAAACCAATGCCAAGTAGTAGAAAGAAGCACAACAAGTCACTTCATCAAGCACAATAGAATTAAAGGCTGAGAAATTGGCAATGGTTTTACATTCTACTGAGTCACAAAAGAAGAAGAAGACAAAGAAGAAAAAGTTAGAGGTTACATTGGATGAAATCATTGAAATACCGAAGTGTGACCCCTCTACACTTGACTTTGAAGCATTACAGGAATATGGAGAGATATGCCAAAGGAAGGCATTGCAGGAAAAACTAAAGAAACAACATAGGGACTCCATGGTACTGGAGACAACATGGGACATTCTACATCAAATAGTACCCGATGTTGATATTGATCAAAGAAAACCAATACTTGATCCATTAGCTACCCTCACCGACACAATCACAACTCAGAACATTGATGCTAAGAAGGAAATAGAGAAAAGAGCCGAGATGAAGTACCAACAGAAGCTCATAGAGAACATCAACCAAGAGGTGGCGGTAAATAAGGTAAAGCTATCAAAATTCATATTTGAATTAGATCCAATCATATATGAAGCTATAGTCTTAATTCAAAAGTTGAGCACAATATAAAAGTTCACTAAGGAGAATAGTGACAACATTGCAAAGCTAGACGCAGATCTAGAAAATAGTGCACATAGTTTAACCACCGATGGAGACAATGCAGTCAAACTGCATTATGAGAAAATCATAGAGATAAAATGGTTAAGGCAAGAGTTGTGGGAGGTAGAAACACATTTTAGGGAAGAAGTAACCGAGCTCCAAGCTCAACTTATGCGTAACCTAACACTGCTCCAACAACATATTAGTTGAGAAAAACAATTGATTGCAACTCATGAGATGTCTGTAGCAGACAACATCTATGACATGCATTCAAAGACTACACTCGAGCACATGGCTCTGGAGAACCTCAAAGAGAAATGGGAGAAAATGATGGAAGACATGAAGTATTCACATTCCCATATTTTTGATAAGCTCTAAGGTAAAGACCTTTTCCCTTAATACAAAAAAGGGGGAATGATATGTACATTCATTCATTCAGATGGGCAAATGGTAAAATATGTATATGTATATGGGAAAATGATAGATGAGTACAAAGGATAAAATGATGAAAATGATATGTAGAAGGAAAGACATCATATGTATAGATATATCGGCATATACATAGGGGAGTCATAAAATGACTAAGGATTATATATGTTGTATATACTTAACATTTTGTTAGTATTTTGCACATATCAGTTTTTGATACTAATGTCAAAGGGGGAGATTGATGACATTAATTTTCCATTAGTATGCAAACAACACTTTCAGTAAGCATACACTGAAAGATAGGACATGAGAAAACTGAAGATTAGATACTAATAGATCACCGAAGATGACTAAGTGCAAAGAGATCTGATGACACAAGTTAGTGTGTAAACCGAAAGTGAAAAGACAGAAACATAAAGTGGAACTCGATAGAGGAACCCGACATGAAAGTTACAGTTCAGATAGACAAGACAGATACAATACAACTAACAAAACAAAACTGAAGGACAGTCAAGCATGACCGACAGACAGAACCGAAAGTCAGTTGCATCCCGCAAAAAGTGGATCTAACTTCCACGTCAGATAAAGCAAGTGTATTCTATTTATAGGATGTTTAATTTTTTAAAATCCATTTCTTTAGGGAAAAGATACATGAATGTAAGTGATTTAATCAGTCTAATTGATTTAAAACACATAGACTAGGAGATCTAGGTATAAGTTGTAAACCTGATCTTAGAGTTAACATTGTTTTTATCAAAACTCGATGAAGTCAATCCATCTATATATAGATGATGCAATAATTCATTATGATGAATGAACAGATGATGTGAAGAGAGAGGAGAACATAAATGAATCAGATGAGCACATCTATGGATCAGATTGAGAGTTTCAAGAACAAGGACAAAAAAGGTGAATTTGCTTAGCCAGAACCAAGAACAGAGTATATCGATAATCAGAGGTATTCATCAATCACAATTAGGTGATAATATTTTTATGTAAACTAAATTGGATCTGTATCAGCAATAGGAGATTGCATTTACCATGTCTATTTGTAATTTTCTATCATTCTAACAAGTGGAGAAAAGTGTAAAAATCCTTTCAAGGAAGGTGGATTTAACCATCCAACAACAAATCTCTTAACCGAGTGCACACTCAACAATGTTTCTAAAGCTCTTAACAAAGAAGACTTTAACAGGTCTCCACCGATACTCCTAATAGGGTAGATCATTAGAAGTGATCAAATTGTAAGCCTTAACATGCCCCTTCCAATCTGCAGATAGTGAAGATTTTGTGGGTGCCATCCCCACCGCAGTTTTTACTTCCTCACAGAAGTTTTCTGCGATATCATATCTTGTGTTATGTGTCAAATTAATTTCATGAATGTTTCTATGAATGTTCACATGTATGTTAATGTTATGGTTTGATATAACTCACATCAAGATAGTATAAATCAGATTGAATGGATATACAATTGATTACAAAGGTTAATTGATAAAAGGGATACAAAAGTTTTAGAGGTACTGATTCACCCCTCCCCTCTCAGTACATACTTCCCATTAATCCCAACAGCCCCACCTCCTGTGGATAAGAGAAAATTCATGCATGGCCTTATGGTGTCCTCAAAGAAAAGTTGTGAGGTAATGAAGGTGAATGGTAGTGATGAAGGCTTTATTGAGGTGCAAAAAAAAAAAAGAGGAAAGCCAATGAGAGACAATCCTTATCTAACAGTGGGTAGAATAAAATAGTGACCGCAGATTGTTTCAACAGACTTTATAAGAATTCCAAGCCCACCTCCAAATAACCTAATGCTGAACATCTATACCTGATGTTGGTGCTCAAATCAATAGATTGAATTTCCTATGCACTTTCCATTCCAATGATGGGAAACCCCAGTGATTTGGCCAACTAACAAGTTTAACCTTGGGAAAAGGTTGAAACTTCTGCAATTCTGGCTCTGCAGAACCTAGACTGGTAGGCCTCCACCTTAAAATTAATCTTTAAGGCTTTTTATAGAAGATAATGAACACTTAAATCTCTCCTTCACAAATATGGCAAGTTACTTTGAAAGGAACCAAACTGTAATCAATTGTAAGGTAAAACTGCAAAACTGAATGCTTTGTGAGATTTGTAAAGAATGCTTTGTAAAATGTATATATAGATGAATAAATTTTAGAATATCTCAACAACATGAAACAATGAATCAAATGTCTATCTTCAATAACAATCAGATCAGTGCCTATATCAACTTGGGCCATAGAGTTAATCCAACATTCAATCCTATGTACAACTTTGCAAGACGGTACTCAACCATCAACTATCTGACTACTTTAGATGCAGAGAAGATTAAGGCCTGTATTATATCCTTGTTAGTTCAAATGAGTTTAACTCCTATGGTTGGGAGACCAGATGAACAATAAGCTGGAAAAAAATTAAGTTATCTCACACTTCCTGATATTCAAACAATGATATGAGACAGTAACTCTTCTGCATAAGCAACTCAAAGACAACAATTGAAATTCCTTCAATAATTGCAAAGGACTAACTGAATGAGAATTGAAACCTTGAGCCAAGAGAGACAGAAAAAATTTATCTTTTTTTGATTATCAAAATAGGTACATAAGAATCCATGTTCAGTTGTGATCAAAACTAAACCTGACTGAAAAATGATAACAGTAAATGTCACAAAAGACCAAACGTCCCCCCGCATTGATCATGGTATCCTTATTTATATAAAATCCAAAGGATGCATACAAGCTTCAGATCAACGCGTCGGCTCATCTAACTAGACCTAATCCCTAAGATCAACAACTGAACAACTATAATTACATTTAAGAATGGCTTATCATTCTTTAGAAACAATTATCGACCAAAGAGATAATATAATCAAATAGTTCGTTAATAATTCATTAAGAACATGTAATATCTCTTTAACTTCTGCAAGGTATATCAGTGGAATTTTGCATGTATTTGATCTTTATCTTTCGATTCAGATTGCTTCATTTTCATTTTATTAACTGTGAAACCCTGCATACAGACAATGTCAACATATCAAATATTAATCAAAACCCTTAGTCGACAAAGTAACAATATAAAAACATGTAACGACAAAGAAAATCCAAGTCAGTGCCACTTGGGAATTTTGTCCTTTTCATCATCTGAGACACATGGCACAATCTCACAATGCCTTAGTGGGTAACCATCATGCATATTTTCATCGCAAGTGAACGTCGATCGTAGATCAGACATGAACTGCATCGTTGATCTTGTAACTTGCTCGGTCTTTTCATTAAACTCTAGTTCTCTTTCCAGCGACCTTGCAACTACATAGTCTCCTTATCACTGAAAACTTCCCTTAACCATGGTTTCATTCTGAGATTCGGTGATTGAAGCTTTTAAAAATTCCTTTAAACCCTTGGTTTCCATTCAGAGACTTGGCGATTGCACCCTTATCTCTTTATCACTGAATGATCTTGACTTTTCAAACTTTATCTGGCGATCACCCGACTACCGTAGATCTTCACATTTAATCATTCCGTATTTCAGTGGATCTGAGACACATGTATCAATTTCATAATGCCTTAATGGGTAATCACTATGCATCTTAACTTTAAGCCATTACGCTGACCGTCGGATCAAAAGGTATTTGTCTGATTTTTACCTTAACCCATGGTTTTAACTTTAACTGCAGCTCAACCTCAAGTTTTCTTTGAAGAATTGGGGACTGAGTAGTCTCATGATATCCAATCATTTCCCTTAATTGTGGTTACATCCAGAGACATCACGACTGAAATAATCCTGACTTAACTCAGCTCTGAACTCGAGTTACATCTGCAGGTTAGAAATACACTAAGTCGCAAGATCTTTGAATCTTTTGCTAACTTCGGGTTACTTTGGGAGACTTAGCGACTATCCTTCAATTAGAGCATGATCCAACGGCCAACGGGAAGTCTCCAGATGAAAAAATCATATTCCCTTTCTTCACGAGATCACGCGACTTCCACAGGATTAAATCTGATCAACAACTATGACTAAATCGCTGAATCTTTAACTTAACCATAAAACCATCTGGCGACCACGTGACTGAAGGTAAAAATGAACTCGGCTAATAACTTAAAGTTATGATCAAGGGACTAAATGACTGAAGAAATTTAGTGTCCTTGGAAGATTTCGTAAACTCGTGGTTTATCTCAAGACTTGGCAGAAATTGTTGGATCTACTTTTGCATCAATGACTCAGACTAAGTCGCCCAATGATAAAAGAATATTCCCTCTGCTTCGGAGATCACGTGACTAATGCATTTTCAAAGGCACTGGATAAAAGAGAATATTCCCTGCAGAGGTATAAAAGATATTAAAATAAGTCATAGACTGCGAAAAAGGGCCAATGGCTATATTTATGAATTCAAATATATGCAAGCCGTATAAAATACAAAACATGGCAGATTTAATATATTAATGCATGAAATTAAATAGGATAAGTGCATATGAAAGGAGATTTGCAATGATGAACCATGAATGGAAGGAGGAAAAACAAGCATAAATCAAAATAGTAATTGCAAAAACACTTCCCTGAATTATTTAACCATTCAAAATTAATTGTAAATTTGGGTTCCACCATTGACTCTTTCTGGAGATGTGTATTCATACTTGGACACAACAAGATCTCAGTTATCTCTAGAGAAGTAGACCAAAGTAGAGACAAAGAACAACATGAAAGAAAAAAATAAAAAAAAACTTAAAAAGCAAAAGATGCAGGGTTAGGAACACTTCCTGTTTTTAGGAGAATAATGGTTTCAAATACTGAGCATGGGTTGGAAATTCTTGAAGATGACCCTTTGTATCTTGTAACATGTAACTCTTTTCTCCTACATTATGAAAAATTACGTAGGGTCCAAGCCATAAAGCTTCAAATTTTCCATGCTTTCCCTTATCTTGATCTTTAGCATTCCACTTTAACACCCAATTTCCTTTCTAAAAGTTTCTATCCTTAGTTCTCTTATCATGTAACATTTTCATCTGCATCTTCTTCCTCACATTCTCTTTTTGTGCATCCATTCTGATTTCATCCAATTCCATAAGCTGATCCATCATATTTTCCATGAAATTCATGTCTTCTAGTTGTTCTTCTCTGACAAATTTATATACAGGAATCAAATTGTTCAATGGTAATCTAGCTTGCTTTCCATAAACCAATTCATAAGGGGAAAATCCAGCCAATTTATTAACCGTTATCCTATCTGCCCAAAGTGCCATAGGTAATTTAGAATCCCATGCTCTTTTGTTACTGCTTAACATTATCTTAATGATTTTCATTATGTTCTTATTACTTGATTCAACCTGACCATTCCCTTGTGGATGGTAAGGGGAAGAATACAACAAGTTAATACCGTAATTACTGCAAAATTTAGATAATTCCTTGGATCTAAAACACATACCATTATCACAAATAATTCTGGAAGGAACACCAAATCTCGTTAGTACATTTTCTGTTAAGAATTTTATAACCACCTTGCTTGTAGCTTGTCTACAGGGTATGGCTTCAACCCATTTGGTGAAATAATCTGTTTCAACAAGAATCCATTTATGTTTCCCACTAGAGGCATCAGTAATCTCACCAATAAAGTCTATCCCCCACATTTGAAAAGGTTCTTTAGTTGACAAAGATCTGACGGGTAATGCACCATCATATTTTAATTTCCTTGAGAAATTTTGATAGGATTCACACTTTCTAACATATGTATAACTGTCCTTAAAAAAATGTGGCCAGTAATATCTAGTGTGAAGTATTTTATGGGCAGTGGTTCTTGCTGAAAAATGACCCCCACACACTCCATGTAGCTCCTTCAAAATGACATCTTCTTGTAGCATGTCTAGACAAAATAAAAGTATACCTTCTCTATTTTCTAGTACAAGTCTCCTTGAATCAAAACATACCTAGATGCTTGCAATTTTATTGTCCTCTTTTTATTTTCACTTAATCTTTCTTGGCATTTCATATGTTTAAGGAAATATAATATGTCAGTATACAAAGGACATCTTTCAATACCTACCACTGATTCATCAGTGCTTACCTGATTTATCTAAACTGCTTCAAGATTTGATTCTGCCATAAGTTTAGTAAGACCCTATCCTCTAACCAACTTTGTTATTTGGATCTCCATATCAAACTCTTGGATTTGATTCACCCATCTGCATCTTCTACCTGTCACTTCAGATTGCTTAAATATATCTTTAATTGCTGCATTTGGCACATAAGCTATCGCTTTATCTCCTACCAAGTATGGCCTGAAATATTTCACTGCTTTAAACAAATCATAGGCCTACTTCTCATTTATATCATAATTCAATTTAAATGCTTGAAGAGTTTTACTAAAAAATACTATTGGTTGTTCATAACCCTGATCATTTTTCTGCAACATAATTGCAACAATAGTATGATATGATGCAAAAGAAAACAATTGAAAAGGGCTTTGAGAAATTAGGTGTTTTAAGGATTGGAGCTTCCTTAATAGCCTTCTTGATGTTATAAAATGCCTCTATGGCTTCATTAGATCATTTTGTTTATGCACCTTTCTTAAGCGTCTTAGCAATAGGTTTGACAATCTCTGCAAAGTTAGGGACAAACCTTCTTACAAAATTTATTTTTCCAAAGAAATATTGAATCCCTTTAACATTTTTAGGAATTTGAATCTTATCTATAGCTACAATCCATTCAAGATCTATTTGTTGGAGATTTGATTCTGAATAGTTGATTGATTGTATGTTTGTCATTGATGACAACATATAATACATACTAGTACTTCTGTATGTACTTATCAATATGATGACATGAAGACCAGTGTGGATAGATACATGTTGTTGACATGTTTACTATGCTATGTTCATACACATAGACCCAAATATGAAGTTCCAGTAAAGATATGTAATTCTGTTATTGATGGTTACAGTTCTGGAGGAATAACGGTTTAAGGCTGACATATGTAACATGTTGATCGAGTTGTACCTATCTTTAGGTTATGCGTGTGTATATTCATGATTAGTTACATGTTGTTGATATTGTTCTGGAGGTGCAAGATGTGTTTCAAGAAGATTACAAAGTTATGATTAATTTGGTGAAGCTGACTTGTGAAGCGACATGTCTATTCAGTTAGTACTTGCGTGGTTGTAATTATGCTTACGCGCTTAGTAGAGTCGACAAGGATGTTAAGAAGAGTTTTCCTATAGGTCCCATGATCTCATACTTGGTGTATGTACTTATAGAAGGTCATTTGTGATAAGAAGAGTTGCGAAAGCCAGAGATTAGAAAAGCAGAGTAGAGTGTTAAAGCAACAGAGCTATATTTATCATATGTTGATAATATAGATATTAAAGTTTAAGCTTTCAGAATACAGATAAGATTGTTATAGTGCTTTACAAGAGGCTAAAGCATTGGTGCATAAAAGGAACTGATTAGACAAGCAGTGTCACAAACAGTAGTTCATCCTGTTGATATAGTGTGTATCAAATAACCAGAAGGTTGTAGCCTTCAACATTTGGACAGTGAGTCCTTGGACAATGATTCCTCCACCCCTAACATGGTTATTATAAAAGACTCCTAACATGGTCTGACCCTTAACCAGGTCAACTATACTACTACATTGTATTGAACAACTCCTAACAGGGTTGAAGAATATTTTACCATTTGGTTTCCCTATAACCAAATTGATGCGTTGTGTAATGTGTTATCTGAATGTGCATTTACTTTGTATCAATCTAGATTAATAAGTATAAGTTAAAGATTTAAATTTGCAAATAACTGATTCACCCCCCCCCCTCTCAGTTATCTCTGAAGTATTCTAACACTATTCTTACACCATCCTTTGATACAATGTGACCAAGAAGCTTCCCTTCAATAACCCCAAAATGACACTTCTTAGGGTTCAAAGATATCCCATATTCTAAAGCTCTTCTAAAAATTTTCTCCAAGTGTTTGCAATGATCATCTGCCCTTTTGGAGTAAGCAGTTAAGTCATCCTAATATACTATCATGATAAGATCAATCAAGCCCTCAAAAGCCACATCCATTTCTCTTTGGAAAGTTGATCCTACATTGGTTAATCCAAAAGGCATTCTTGCATATACATAGGTTCCCCAAGGAGTGGTGAAGGCTGTTTTGTATTGTTCTGATTCCTTGACCTTCACTTGGTTGTACCCTAAGAACCCATCCATCATAGACAATAATTCATTTCCTGTAACTTTCTGTAAAAGAGCTTCCATATTAGGTAATGCATAATTATCTTTCAAGGAAGATATATTTAAGTTTCTAAAATCAACACACAACCTTATATCTCCATTCTTTTTTCTATCCGGGACCAAGTTTGATACCCATGTAGAATGTCTTAGAGGCACAAATATTCCTGCATCCCTCATTTTGACAAGTTCTTCTCTCATCTTAGGAGCTAACATTGGGTTTATAGGACGCTGTCTTTGTCTGAAAGGTTTTGCATCTGGCTTTCGAGGGATTTCATGCTGAAATAAATCCTCTCGGTAGGCTTTCAGATCATCATATGACCATGCAAAGATGTGCCTATATTTTCTTAACAAACTTATCAAATTAGCTCTGATCTTGGGAGTGAGCCTTTTTCCTATAAATACTTTTCTAGGAGTAAGATCATTTCCCAAGTTAATTTTTCCAATCTCTTGAGATTCATTGCTTATCTTACCCCTTTTGAAATTTTCTTGATCATCAAATACTCCTTCTAGTGCAACCAATCCTTTGGGAATTTTATTTGTCTTCAATTGAAAAACTTCTTTTCCAAACAAGGTTTCCTTTCCATCATGGTTCTCTACATAACCATTCCAATCTATGCATTGATCTTCATACTCATCTTCATTGATTAAAATTTTTAGGAGATTTCTATCATCTTCAAATATTTTCCAATTCTGCACATTGTCAGGAACTGATGGTCTGTTTTTCATCTCCACCTGCACAATCTCATCAAAAGGGACATCAATCTTCTTGATGGCTACATTAGCCAACAAGTCTGCAAGGGATTTTTCTGATCTTTCTATCTACTTAATTGAAAATGCATCAAAAAATTCAATTAAATCCCAAGCTAGATTTCTATACTGTTTTAACTTAGGATTCTTAGTGATGAATCTATTTCTAACTTGAGAAACAATTAATTCAGAGTCACCACAAACTGAAAGCATCTTAATACCATATGATTTTGCAATATTTAAACCAATAATTAATGCTTCATATTTTGAAACATTATTTGTGCATTCAAAATTAAGTAAGAAGGAAAATTTTAAGATCTTACCACATGGGGACACAAAAGTGACCCCAACACCATTACCTTCTTTACTGCATGCTCCATCAAAATTCATTTGCCAAAGTTTATCTTGATTTTCTTGCAAATTCACTTGAATGGAACCATCAATTTTCAATACTGGTTTAGTAATACTTACTTGAAAATTGTCCATGTCTGAATGGAAAAAGTTTATCTTTTCTACCCCGATGTCTCTCTCAATAATATATGTAGATCTTGGTTCCCTATTAATCCTTACCTCCCTGCCATCAACTGGAATAGTAGCATAAGACAAATCTAGTTGGATATAACCACCTGCTAGATTAGACCATTGTCTAGATAAAAGCATTCTATAATAAGCAGGCATCTCAACAACAGTGATATCAGTCTTATATGACATTTTAGGGCAAGCAGGAAATTTAAATTCCACATCTTTCATAATACCAACAACAAGTATAGACCTATTGTTCATAGCGTAGCATTTTCCATAAGTTGTGTCCACCTTCATTTCAAGTTCTTTCATGACTTCTGCAGACATTATGTTTACTTCTACTCCTGAATCTATCATACAATTCTTAAGCAGTTTATTATTAATTATCAAAGTGAGATAAAAGGGATCCAAATGCATTCCATTTTGAGAAATATTAGTTCCTAAATAAACCACACGAGGATCTTTATTTAATGCTCTTTGATTGGATTCTTCTTTAAAAATATTACCTACATTGGACAATACTTTTATAGTTTGATCTTTAAATTCAAGTTCTTTCAACATTTCTAACAAAGGAATATAAATTTTTACCTGAGATAAAGCATTAGATATAAAGGAACTATTATTTGGAAGAGACTTACTAACCATTGATTTCTCTTTTTCCAATTTAGGTTCTTGATGAGAATCTACCCGTTGACTTGCTTTTGCATCATCATCTTTGGTTCTTTTTATGTTAGGTTGACTCACCTTCTTCTTTGGTGTTTTGATAGACGGTCCTACTGGCTTTCCCTAGTCAACATTTACTGTTCTATTCCTCAGTTTATAGTTACTCCTTACTTCTTCAAGTGCTGCAACAGTATATGCTTCCTTTTCCTCATTTGTTAATCTTTTGATAACTGATATTTTTCCTTGTTGTTTATCACAATGATATATTCTATTCAGATCTTCATGGTAAACATATTCTTCTTCATAAGAATTGTAATAATCTCTTCACCACATTGGTTCAGATGAAACATTATTCACTGCAGGCTGCTGCTCATCATTATGATCTTCCTCTTCTTGAAATCTCTGGGCCACCACACAACAATTAGGGGAATGTGGTAGATTACAAGCATCACACCAAGGATAGTCTTCCACAAAATGATTGTTTCTTTTTAATGGATCAGGTGTTTCCTTAGTATAAGACTTCTTTTTAGGTCTTTCATCTCTCCATTTGGTCTTATATGGCATATCTTGTAATCTAAATCTTTCATTTTTATGAAATGGTGGCCTGTCATTTTTAGGAAATGATGGTCTATCATTTCTGCCTTGTTTAGCATTCAATTTCTTTAGCATATCCATAATATATTTTAAATCATTCTTTTTAGGAACTTTTGGATTGTGTAATTTAGTATCACTTCTTTTATCTATTCTTCTAGTAGCCCTTCTATTGTTTTCAATAGTGGAAGCCATTTTGAAAGCTTGCCGTAATGTTGTAGGTCCTTGTGATCTAATCTCATAATGTGTTTTACTATCAAAAGCAGTTAGATAAAAAATCTATCAGAAAAGAATCAACATGCCTTATGTCTCTTGGAATTCTATTAAGAACTTTATTAAACCTTTTATTTAATTCTGCAACTGATTCATTAAAGTTATTTTTAATACTGGTTAACTCATGCAATGCAAAAGATGTGTCATTATGATCACCAAACTGGTCAATGAATTGATTTACAAAACTACACCAGCTTGAAATGGATCCATCAGCAATCCTCTATACCATTCAACAACATCTTCAGTTAATGATTGGACAAACAAATTCATAAAAATGTCTTCATGGTTTCCATCTAACTCTTCAATAGTGTTCTTCAAGTTTATGGTATGTTGTTCAGTAGATTCCACTCCATTCCCTAAAATTTTTGGAATAGCATTCCTCAAATCATTTGATATGGTATTTGGATATCCAACTATCCCATTGAAATCCAGTTGTCTATATCTTTCCACCACCATTGGAGCTCTTCTTCTCTAGCCCATGTTGTGTTAGTTTCCATTCTGACCTCTGAGATTTTGATGATCCATGCCATGGTGATTTTGTCCACTTCTATGACCATTACCCATTCTTTTCTATCTAGGATTACCTCGGTCATAGTTTTCTGCATTTTTTGGTTGTCTCCAATAATCATTTCTTCCATTGTTATTACTGTTTCTTTCATATCTTCCTCTATTATTAGGTTCAAACAATGGATTTGTATGATCACTGTTAAAAATTAGTTCTCCATTTTTTCTATGAGGAGGATTGTATTTTGGTTGCCCATTACCCTTTGGCATCTCCTTTTCTCTTGTCTCCTCTTCATCCTCAAATATTGAATCCAACTCACTTCTTCTTATTTCTAACTTTTCCAAGGATTCATCAGGTAACCTTTTCATAGCTCTTAATAACTTTGGATTCTTTTTCCCATATTCAGTTAGTTTACTCAATGTAGCATATAGGAAATTGTCTTCTTCATCATATTCTTCTATTTCTTCAATTTCTTGTGTTAGACTCTGATCATCTTCATGACCAAAAGGGTTTCTATATTCATCTGAATCATAATAACTTCCATTATTGAAACCCATAGTCTCTCTATCAGGAAATCTCTTATAACCAGTATTCATCATATCAACAACCTCTTGCTTACTTCTTTTTAATCTTTTCTGTAAATTTAATTCAATTTGATCTGGATACAAGGATCTTCTACCAAACATGAATACTTACATTCATCAAGGTATACTCACATCCAGATATGTAGAGTCACCACCTTCCTATTAGAAGGAAAGTATTGCTTGCCGATCTTTTGGATTCTTCCTTCCAGTAGAGTGTACAATATGTTAAACAAGCTCTCTGATATGCAAAATCTAAAATTTTGAAAACTGTCCCGAGCAGAGTCGCCAATCTGTTGGTGCTCAAATCAACAGATTGGATTTCCTATGGACTTTCCATTCCAATGATGGGAAACCCCAGTGATTTGGCCAACTAACAAGTTTAACCTTGGGGAAAGGTTGAAACTTCTGCAATTCTGGATCTGCAGAACCAAGGCTGGTAGGCCTACACCTTAAACTTAATCCTTAAGGATTTTTAAAGAATATAATGAACACTTAAATCTCTCCTTCACAAATATGGCAAGTTACTTTGAAAGGAATCAAACTGTAATCAATTGTAAGGTAAAACTGCAAAACTGAATGCTTTGTAATATATATATATATATATATATATAGATGAATGAATTTTAGAATATATCAACAACATGAAACAATGAATCAAATGTCTATCTTCAATAATAATCACTTCAGTGCCTATATCAACTTGGGCAATAGAGTCAATCCAACATTCAATCCTATGTACAACTTTGCAAGATGGTACTCAACCATCAACTATCTGACTGCTTTAGATGTAGAGAAGATTAAGGCCTGTATTATATCCTTTTTAGTTAAAATGATTTTAACTCCTATGGTTGGGAGATCAGATGAAAAAGAAGCCAGAAACAAATTAAGTTATCTCACACTTCCTGATATTTCAAACAATGATATGAGACGATAACTCTTCTGCATAAGCAACTCAAAGACAACAATTGAAATTCCTTCAATAATTGCAAATGACTAACTGAATGAGAATTTAAACCTTGAGCCAAGAGAGACAAAAAACACTTATCTTTTATTGATTATCAAAATAGGTACATAAGAATCCATGTTCAGTTGTGATCAAAACTAAAACTTGACTGAAAAATGATAACAGTAAATGTCACCAAAGACCAGATGTCCCCCTGTATTGATTCTGGTATCCTGGTATGCTTCATTTTCATTTTATTACCTATGAAACCCTACATGCAGACAATGTCGATGTATCAAATATTAATCAAAACCCTTAGTCGACAGTGTAACAATATAAAAACATGTAACAACAAAGAAAATCCAAGTCATTAGTGCCACTCGGGCATTTTTTCCTTTTCATTGTCTGAGACATGTGGCACGATCTCACAATGCCTTAGTGGGTAACCATCATGCATCTTTTCATTGTGAGTGAATGTCAATCATAGATCAGATGTGAACTTCATCGTTGATCTTCTATCTTGCCCAGTCTTTTCATTAAACTCTAGTTCTCTTTCCAGCAACCTTGCGACTGCATAGTCTCCTTATCACTGAAAACTTCCCTTAACCATGGTTTCATTCTGAGATTCGATGACTGAAGCTTTTAAAAATTCCTTTAAACCATTGGTTTCCATTTAGAGACTTGGTGACTGCACCCTTATCTCTTTATCGCTGAATGATCTTGACTTTTCAAACTTTATTTGGCGATCACCCGACTACCGTAGATCTTCACATTTAATCATTTAGTCTTTTAGTGGGGCCAGGACATGTGTTGCAATCACGTAATGCCTTAATGGGTAATCACCGTGCATCTTATCTTTAAGCCATTATGCTGACTGTCCGATCAAAAGGTATTTTTTTCTTTTTACCTTAACCCATGGTTTTAGCCTTAACTGCAGCTCGACCTCAGGTTTTATTTGGAGACTTGGCGATTGAGCAGTCTCATGATCTCCAATAATTTTCCTTAACTATGGTTACATCTGGAGACATCGTGACTGAAAGAAGCTCGACTCAACTCAGCTCTGAACTCGAGTTACATTTGCAGGTTAGAAATACACTAAGTCACGAGATCTCTGAATCTTTTGCTAACTCTGAGTTACTTTGGGAGACCGAGTGACTATCCTTCAATCAGAACCTGATACAACGGCTAGTGGGAAGTCTCCAGATAAAAACATCATATTCCTTTTCTTCATGAGATCACACGACTTCTACAAGATTAAATCTGATCAACAACTATGACTAAATTGTTGAATCTTTAACTTAACCATAAAACCATCTAGCAACCACGCAACCGAAGGTAAAAATGAACTCTTCTAATAACTCTGCGTTATGATCAAGAGACTATGTGACTGAAGAAACTTAGTGTCACTGGAAGATTTCATAAACCCGTGGTTTATCTCGAGACTTGGCAGAAATCGTTGGATCTACTTTTGCATCGACGGCTCAGACTAAGTCGCCCAATGATAAAATGATATTCCCTCTGCTTCGGAGATCATGCGACTAATGCATTTTAAGGCGCCGGAGAAAAGAGAATATTCCCTGTAGAGGTTATAAAAGATATTAAAATAAGTCATAGACCACGAAAAAGGGCCAACGGCTATATTTATGAATTCAAATATATGCAAGCCATATAAAATACAAAACATGGCAGATTTAATATATTAATGCATGAAATTAAATAGGATAAGTGTATATGAAATGAGAATTGCAATTATGAACCGTGAATGGAAGGAGGAAAAACAAGCATAAATCAAAATAATAATTGCAAAAACACTTCCCTAAATTATTTAACCATTCAAAATTAACTATAAATTTGGGTTCCACCAGCTGGAATGTGAGGGGCTTAGAAATGAATGATAGAAAATATGTTGTCAGAAGATGGTGCAATAACCTGATGATGAAAGACATAATATGCTTACAAGAAATTAAAGTGGTAGGATTTCAGGCTTATACCATTCTGAATTTTTTATGGAACCAAGCCATTGGCTTCCACTCTAACCACGAGAGGGGTAAAGGAGGGATTGTAATTCTGGTTGGACCCTGCTGGAGTGAGAATATTGTGGCCAATGGGCTATCTCCCTGTCAAAGGGATATATGGATCCTTTTCAATAATGATGGCGGTGATAAATGTTTTGGCATTTGCAATATTTATGCTTTGAATGATTATAGGGAGAGAGCTAAATTGTGGAATTGGTTATCCTCTGAGTTGCCTAAGGCAGACTGTATATTTGTCAGTGGCTTCAATATGGTTGAAAATAAGTGTGATAAGAATGGAGGTAGGAAATTGGAATGGAAGGGCAATGAGTTCTTTTTTTGGTCTAAATTTAAAAGGAAACTAAACCTTGTGGATCCTATTGCAAACAAGAAAGATTCCTTCTCACATATCTTGTTCACTTGGTGCAATAATCAATTGGGGCAAAAGAGGCTTTACTGTAGATTGGATAGGGTGTATATTGATGCTTCTTTCTTCTCTATATCCTCAGAGGGTGACCACTCTCTCATATGTGTTACCCCTGCTAGTCTCTCTGATCATTCTCCTATCTTGGTTAAAGTGGTTATTGATTTTGATATCCCAGCTTCTTAACAAAGAAAATAGATTGAGAGTTTCAAATTAAATGTCTCTCTTATGGAAGATGAGGATAATAGGGAAGCCATTAAGATGGTGACATGCTTGATCCGATATTGTAGCAAGGACCTTAGACCCAGGGAATTATGGTGTTGCTTCATTGAGTCTTGGAAGAAAATATTCCAGCTTATTGGGAAGAAATTAAGTATGGATAGGAATAGAGAAGAGTCCTACCTGCAAAGTGAATTGAACTATCCTGAGAAAAAAGTGGAGGATAGCAGAGATTGATCCACTGAGGAGAGGTTGGTTGGGGTAAAAAATCAATTGAGGCAGAACCAACAAAATAAGATTCAAGGGCAGGAGATTAGATCAAGGATGAATTGGATGAAGCAAGGTGACAAAGGGTCCAAGTATTTTTTCAACCTCATTAAAGCCAAACAAAAATCAGACTAAGGGTTCTACTTCCAAGGATCCTAAGGACATCAAAGAGGCTTTATTTGGATTTTATAAGGACCTATTCTCATCAGAACACTGCAATGATAAATAGGTGGCTCTTGACCAGTGTCTTAAGTCGATCCCTAAGAAATTGTCAATTATGGAAATAAGTAAGTTGGACACGAACATCTCAGAAGATGAGAATGAATTGGCCATTCGATCTCTTCCTAATGGGAAGTCCTCGGGTCATGATGGTTTTCCTATTGAGTTCTATAAGGAAAATATTGAATGGATTGTCCCAGAGCTAATGATGGTGTATGATGATGTCTTTGAGAGGGGATCATTAGGTAAGGATATCGATATGGGGATTATTAAATTGCTTCCTATGGGTGGAGACAAAATTTTGGTAAGGAACTGGAGGCATAGAACACTGTTGAACTTGTCATAAAAAATTATTGCTAAGGTTCTTGCAAGGAGGATTGCTGGGATACTAAAGAACTTCATCTCAACCACTCAAACATGGTTTATCAAAGGAACATATATCCTTGAAAATTTGATCACTAGTTGGGAGGCATTACACTGGGCTAAGTCAGATAAGAAAGATGTGGCTATGGTTCTACTTGACTTCAAGAAAGCATACGATAGAATAGAATGGTCTTTCATAATGGGTATGTTCAGGGATAACTTTAAGAAACCCCCTCTTGGAAAAAGTGTAAAATCCTGGCGAATCGTACATTAATTTAGGGGAAATTTTTTTATTGATGATGGCAATTTTTTTTTCCAAATTAGGAAAATAATATAAAGGCGTAGGCAATTTTTTCCCTCCTGAATGAAAATTACATAAAATCCTGGCGAATTGTAAATTAATGGGGGAAAATATATAATATACGAGGTGAATTATTGTCTTGTGAAGGTAAAAAAAATATTTGTACTAGCGATTTTTATGTGTTGTTTTAAAATATATTTATTTTATTGGCTAATCTATCGTTAATTATGGGAAAAATAAATATTTTATTTGGTGATTTTCAAAAGATGAGACTCGTCAATGTGTCATGTGGGCCAACGCCAACTAATATTAAATGTCTTATTTGAGACCATTTGATTATCCTAGATCAATGGATGAGGTTTAATCTCAACCCAATTTCGTGAAGGAAACAAAGTTTTCCAAGAAGTCACCTGAATAATGACACGTAACATAGTAATTAATGCAACGTCCATCGAATATTGCTTTTATTTGTTGCGAATATAACTAATCACACATTGGACACATAACCTAATTAGATATTGTTAAATGTATTATTTGAGACCATTTGATCATCATAGATCAATGGCTGAAATTAAATTTCGGGCCAAATTTTGGAAGGAAACCGACTTCTGTAGGAAGTCATTGGAATGATGACATGTATCAAGCCTTAAAAAGTGCACCGTAACCATGATCGTTAATTACTACTGGTTATTTATTGACGTGGACGGTGGATAGTGCAACTGTAACTTGTAACTCGTAACTCAAAAAGAAATAAATGCCTTGTCAGTGACATTCTTTAACTACCGTCTTTAACTGTCAATAGTACATATGCATTTATCGGAAAGTACACATGCATTTATCAAAAAATTTATGGGAAAGATTTACATTTAGATATGAAAGATTAAGGACAGTCGATTTAAATCTCTCACACGTATAATACACAATGCATTTATGGAAATTGCATTAAATATGATTAAAGAAAGCATAATTATTAATTGCTAAGTATCCGTGATCACTACTATCAATCAAGGGGTCAGGGCTATTTATAGACAATATGGTTTCTTTCTTTTTCATTTTTCTTTTGTTAGATTAAGAGTCAGAGTTGCCGGTGGCGGTGGTATAAATTATGCCTCTGGTTTTAAGGTTTAGGTTTTTAGGTCTTTACGATTTTGAGAATTAAAGATGGATACACCAATCCGTTTGAGATGCACATCCTTAGATGACCAGAGGTCCTTTTTGGGCAATGTCTTAGAAGAAATCATCACTTCCATTTGTAGGGAGGTTGGTTCCTTGAGAATGTCGACAGATACCACGTCTACACGGACATTACATCCTGGTTTTTTGCGTCTCTCCTCGACCTCGGAGGATAGAAGGTGGATATGCTGATGCTGTTAAGGAAGGTATTTAAAGAAAAATTCCTGAAGGACGATGTCAATGTTGCTATTTTTGTGGAATTAAGGGTGGGGATCCCTTGGCCAAGAGATATACACAAGCTGTTGGTGCCGGGAAGTAATGTGGCCAGACAACCCTTTCTGTTGAACCTCAACGACAAGCAACTAACGCAACACAGGAAATGGGCACGACTTGGTAGGGATTTTCTCCAGAAATGGTTTTACCTTGATGAATTCGACGAGTCGAACTACACATGGCTTGATGAATTCTCAGAGATTATCCTCTCTAAAAAATTCTACTCAGACGAAAGGGAAGATGAAGATCCCTGATTCCCTAGTTTACCCATTCCCGTTACCCTAGTTTTTTGACAATGGACATGCAAAGTTTCACTTTTTTTTATACCGATAAGAAGTTGCCTAGTAGGTTTCTGTTTTTACTATATGATGTAATTTTTTGAAAAAAAATTAAAAAAAATTTCCAAGTTCATTTCAAATTTCTTTTTATGGGTACAAAAAATGATTCTTAGACTTCTCCGTGATTACAATATTTTAATTAATTTCTTTACCTGTGTATTCGACATTTAAGTATATGCTTAAGCGATGGATTAATACTTCCATTTTTTAAATCTGAAGACTGAGATTCTAAATTTTTAAAATGATTAAGTTTCTTTATCGGTCCAGAGCAATTTTCTATTTTTAATTTGCCAATGTGTCATATCAATGTATGATTATAAGATAGAAATAATTGAATTAAAATCTAAATCTGACTACACTGTAAAACTAAACATTTAATAACATTTATTAAATGTAATAAATAATAAGCTAAAGTTGTAATTTAAAATGATTAAGTGATAGTCACACATGTCCTAGTCACATCAAATGACAAGCCAAAAGTTAATGGGACCTGCGATAGTGCGACAGTGCTAGAGACCGTTGGATGAGCACAGATCAACGGTGTGCGGTGTATTTCAGGATGAAAGGGAAAATAAATCCCATTTCTGCAAACCTATTCTGAAATAATGTAAATGAACTCAAATCACAGTCATAGAATAAGTATCACTTACCTTTGCCTCAAATTAAAATGCAGCAATGCAGTCGCGACTCACCAATGCAGTATTGACTTTGAGTATACAGTAACTGTATACTCAATAGTCTGAAACTTCTAAAACTTTTCTACGATCAAATATAGAGATATCAGAATGTTTTTATACTAATATTTATTCAAAAATTTGATGGGAGGTATTAGGTATACAAATATTTGGGCAAGCCTGTGTAATTATAACACGTCTTTTGTTATTTCTAAGGTGATTATGGGTCGTCCAATACCTTCCCATGATTAATAAAGTTGGCTACATTACGTCAGTTAGAGACATGCGTTCATAAAATGTCGGGCGAATATAGGCTGCCGATTTGGGGTCACTTAGAAATTATAGGCGAATGTTGTAAATTTATGGGGACCAAAATTTATATTCCATTGGCGATAATGTGTAAGAAATGGAAAAATTAAATAAACCAATGGGCGATGGGCCTGTGCTTTGGACCCAATATTAATAAATGTCAGGCGATAGGGTCAATCCTATATGTGAAAAATATTTTCCAATTCTAGGGTCGCCGACATACGACATTCGCCAAATGGCGAATAATCACCACTAAAGTTTTTGCTGGGTATGTTGAGTGCCTTTGGATTCCCACCTTATTTCTACAGATATTGGATACACATATCATTTCAAGACTCCAACACTGTGGTGGAAATTAATGGGGAAAGGACAAAACCTATTTATCTCGAGTGATCTATAAGGCAAGGCTGCCCCATTGCTCATGATGTATTTGTTATAGCAGATGATGCATTGTTTTATACTCTTAGGACTCTTGCCTTGGTGCCAAGTGTTAAATTCACAACCCTCCCCAATCAGGAGGAGCTTCTCAATGCAACATTTGCAAATGACACTGCCCTATTCATTGCACTTGTGGAAGGAAACTTTGATAATGTGGTTCATAGGTTAGACTTCTTTTGTGTGGTTTCTGGAGCTAAGATTTCCCCACATAAATCTACTATCTTGGGATTGACTGAGGTGGCTCCTAGTTGGTTGGCATGTAAAGGTTGGCAGTGGGTTGGACCTCACATTGTGGTCAGATATTTAGGGATCCCTTTTGTAGTTGAACCCTCATTGAAGGACATGTGGCTATGGTTGTTCTCCAAGACTAAGATGAAGCATATTAAATGGCAAACTCATCTTCTGTCCTTTGGGGGAAGAATACAGGTTATTCAAAAGGTTCTTTCCTCACACCACATCTATTTTTCTTCCTCTTTTCTTTTTCCTAATTATCAAAGCAATCAAATTGATAGAACAATGAGGGGTTTTTTATGGTCGGATGGTAGGGGTAACAAGAAGAGACATTGTGTGAAATGGGAATGGTGCTGTTTGCGAATGAAGTTTGGTGGTTTGGGCATCAGAGACATTAGAACTCATGGTATGGCTCTTGCCTCTAAATAGATATTAAATAAAATGGATAGGGATGAACCTTGGAAAGTACTGATCAAGAATAATATTGAGAGGTCTGTTGTTAGGAAGGGTAAATCTTGAAAGAATATCCCTTTGTGCGACATTGTTATGAGTGACTTTAAAATGAAACCTTTTGGCTCTCAGATTTTTCGTTCCCTATTAAAAGCATGGGCCCATGTGAGGAGTTTTCTCATATCTAAAGGGGCTTGTGATGGCCCTCCTAATTATACTATTATTGATAGGTCCTTATGGTGGGGGGTGTCATTGAATAGCAAGCCTCTTTCTCTTACCCATAGTTTTTCGACAAAAAGTTGGAATAGAAAAGGAATATCCCTCATCAGAGATGCTTTGGTTGACAATCGACTGGGCTCATGGGCTGAGTTAAGTTCCAAATTTAATATTCTCGTATCTTAGAAAAAAACTTACTCTTTGATTGTTAAAGCTTTGGGGTGCTATTTTCCTGGTATGATTATGAACAATGAGTCCTTCTTGATTAAGGTTAAATGGAGTGATGGGAATACTTTTAAGAATGCTTCTATTGAGTGTATTTATTTGATACTGAGCATGATAACTCTGCTATCACACAGATTAACCATTGCTGGGGTGTTGAGGTGGATTTTTCCAAATGACACTCTTGGTTTGACTTTATGTGGCACTCTCCTTATGAACCAAAAAAGGTATGTTTTAGATGGAATCTCCTTTTGAGGAAGCTGGCTATTGGCTCTTCCCTATCATTTTTTGGTATTAATCCTGTCATCTGTGGTCTTTGTAAAACTCCTAAGAATTTTGAGCAATTGTTTTTATTGTATTTATGCCCGTAATGTCTGGTCATGTTTCTTAGGGTCACCTCTGGCCTGGAACTCTCAGCCTGGCTTGTCTTGGAGTGAGGTTCTTACTGATTATGTCGACTCATTTGATGCTAAAATGAACAAGTTTTGGTTTGTTCCGACTTGTGAGATTCTTTGGCTTTTGTGGAAAGATAGGAATGAGGAAGTGTTCCAAAATTTGAAGAGACAACTTACTGAGTTTAAACTTAAACTAACACATTATCGTATTATGTCACAGGTCTCTGCTACATTGGATATTTCTAAAGACAAATTTATGATTCTTATGAGGGAAGGCTCTTTATTGATTCACAAAGATGATGTCGGGTATGTGCAAGATCACGAGGGGCCAAAAAGTGGTGATGTAAAAAAATCCACTTTTTAGTCATCCAAAAGTGCATGAAAATGTATGTTGACTTTTTGGTAGGCCTGGGTGTCAGTACACCTAGGCAAACCTGACACCAAAGCACAAGCCTAATCAGGTACCCGATTTTTTTGGGTACCCAAACAAATTGGGTACCCGAAACCTGTGGCATAAATCAAAACCTGCGAGCCATTTTCCTCATTTCTCTCATCATTTTGGGTTTGGAAAATGGCTCTAAATATCCTATACACAATTTTTTTGGGTACCTAATTTCTCCAACAACAAATTCGGCTCCGCAGTTTATCCGGTAAGTAAATTCTTGCTATATCTTGATTAATTTCTTTCATTTTCATGTTAAATGTAGTTTTTTTTGGTTAAAATGGGGTTTTGTATTGATTTTTTAATAATATATGAAATCAATTTGAAATTTATATTTGTATATTATTTAATCAGACATGGCTGATAATACTGAAGATAATAACCCTCCCCCGCCAAATAATGATCCCCAAAACAATCCAGAACCTCTTCAAAACCCTCAATATTTAGAGGATTTGATACAAGAGAATTTGAACACTATACGGGGCTTAAAAAACACATATAAAAATATACCTATGTTAGCACCTATGCTTGCCACCCTAAATACTATTGTTGAAAACATTGACACTCTTACGCAACAACATAATGCTGCTCTTCATTAGCGTGATGATATGCACGCCCAATTTGATGACGAGCTTGACCATGATGGGGTTGCAGCCCTTAATATAACTAAGGAAGATATAGCCTCCCTTTTTGTTAATCCTAAAACTAGATTAAAAGTTGACCCCAAAAATCCCAAATTATCAATAAAATGGTGCACAAATGAAGCAATGTGCACACACTTTTGGGATCGCTGGTGGATGGTTTTTGATAAACCACCCCATATCAATTTGGAGCTGCCTTTATATTTCATAAAAAAATTGTATGATGAGTTTGTGCTTGGTCACAATGTTAATCATTGGAGCATGAGGACCAACATGGGCGTAGGCGGAGGAGCTCCTCATACTAGGCCATTTTCCTAGCGCAAAAAGGCCACTACCTTTGTCCCCCTACTGATGTTGCACCCCCTCCTCTAGTGCAACATCTCGATATCATTGCAGAGGCTAGCTCACAGAGTATTAGGGCCATTCATATGCTGAGTGATCAGTTGATCACGTAGACCAAGTCATTGTTGCCTCTTGGTGTGGATGATGCTGACGCGTCGACATCTGGAATCAGTTCACATGTATGCGTGCCCCATACTTGCATTATGTGCGAGAATTTGTGCCTCAGACCACTTACTGATGCTGATACATATCAGTATGTTATTTATGAGAGGATACAACAGACGCAACTACAGAGGCTGCAACACCTCATGGAGCATCTGCGTCTCATGAGAGTGTTGAGGAGGGGTACACAGAGCCATGGAGTCCTGTTGATACGGTAAGAGTAAACATTATAAATAAATTTGTCACATGAATTATTTAATTTAAAAATAATTTATTTATTTAGATTAGTTTTAATGACTGC
>MU227969.1:1144460-1156224 GCA_018584345.1 Thuja plicata | reverse complement strand
TTAATAAATTTACATTAAAGACCACTAATTCACCTCTCCCTCTTAGTGGTCTAGGGTATTTCAACAAAGTGCAATGAGATTTAATGATTTCCAATTATGTTTGAAACCCTAGATCCAATATAATTTCCATTAAATAATCTCTAGGTAACCACTTAGGGATTCCATTGTGACAAAGGACTATAACAAGGAATGAAGAATGTTATGGTGAAAACTGGGAAGCCTAATCTTAATGGAAAGAGAAACAATTTTCTCTATGATTGTTAATTCTAATTTATATCCTTCTCTACTGTCCCATGATCATGTTCAAAAGCATCCATGTTCAAAATAGTTTCACAAATTTCAAAATATGAACCAAATGAGGAGGTTTGATAAAATGAACAAATCACATTACAAATTGTCTTAGGGAAACTCGTGTCCCATGGCTACCACAGTGAAATCATTTCGAACCAGACCTTCCATTTGCCAGTAAAAAATAAATGCCCATTTGCCAGTACAAGCACAAAGAAAACTCACAGCTGAAAGAAAGCTCGGACAACATAAAGTATAGAGCATTGAAATGTGCACAAAATCAAAATGGGTTTCAAAGAGTAAAGTCATAGTTTTCACAATTGAAACCCTCAACTGAGAGACCCACGGCTTCCAAGAAAAATAGAGCTTGTAGGGTTTTCATTATGTTTTTCTTTCAACTAGAGCACAAATATATGAACCCTTATTCACGAGCATATAAAAACAGATTTAGCAGAGACACATGTATCAAAAGCTAATAAGAAAAAGTCTAGATGTCTAATGGAATCACCAATACAAGAGGAAAATACAAAGTTTTTATGATTTTTCAAGTAATGAAATCACAAATGATGTACAACAGTGATATTTCATTTAATAAAAGGTACAAAGACATACCTAATGAGCGACGTGGCATGCGCAACAAAATGGAGAGCTTACCTGCCAGATTGAATGCAAAGAATCCTATGGGATCTTCAGCTAAAAAAAATCCATCGAGATTCACCTATTCTTTGCATCTTCAACATACAATAGTAATTAGGGCCCTCTTCCGCTTGCACGCACAACTCGATAAAAAATGAGCCTTTCTTTTTATTTTTTTTGTTTATAATTAAGAGGGTGTCGCAATTATGACAGTATCATCACAATTGCAACAGCATCGGAGGCACTTGGAAAAAAACACAAAAATCACACACAAATAGTAGCACCGTGCAAATTGGCATCAAAATCTGACACCAAATGTTGTAGTGTATGTATGTTTCTGCCCATCAAACTTATTAGTTTCTACACTTACCTTGTAGCCAAAACCTCCTTCATGTTTCCCGGTGAAAAAAGGACTGGTATTGGGAGGAGGCAACACCTCTACTCCACGCGACAGAGAATGACTGTAGTCGCAGTGTTTATGTGGACTGCACAGTGTTGAGATGGGCTGCAGACCCAATTCTTGTATGGGACTGCGTAATGTATTTTGCGTTCCCAAATATGGGATCGGGATGTCAGAGCCAGAGGACATATCCATGCTACGTTCGAGCAAAGATGGGAGTGCATTTTTGACAACAGATGGCGACAAAAGACTAGTTGCTGTTGAAGTGACATGAGGATGACAAGGAGTGTAATCATTTCCTTCACTACCGAGGTTCAATTCTGTTTCGAATGAAGAAAGTGGTCCGTCGTGCTGGAGATGACCTCTGCGTCCTTGACAGGGACACTGTTCGCAACCTGTATGTCCATATGATTTGTCATCAGGCTAAAGGTAATGATGACTATAAAAAATTGGACCATAACTTGAAGATGATGAAGAAGTCGTTGGAGCAGGGGTTAAAACATAGGTAGGTGAGAATTAGACTACTGAGGATATGTAATTTGGTTGTGAGAGGAGATGTGAGATAAACCAATACCATTGTTGGCAAAATCTGTCAAAGGAATATAATATTTTATATGTGTTTCCTTTGATAGGGCTGGAAACATTGTCTCATTAAAAACCACATTTTGAATCCTCATAATTTTCTTCGCAATTGGATTCTACAAATGAAAACCAAATTGATCTTCACTATAGCTCACAAATATACATCGCTGCGATTTTGAATCTAGTTTGCTCCTCTTCTCCTTAGGAAAATGAACAAAAACTTGACAACCAAAGACCCAGATGTGAGAATAAGAAATTATCTTTCCCAACCATTCTTATTTCAGAATGCCAAAGTCCAATCGAGATGAGGGACTGTGATTGATTAAATAAACAATGGTATTACATGCTTCCATCCAAAATTCTTTGCCCAGACCAACATTAGAAAGCATACATCTAGCTTTCTCAAGAATGGTTTGATTTAGTCTTTCCACTGCCCTAATTTCTTGTGGATTATATGGGACAACCTTGATTCTTTGAATACCAAGATCTGCACAAAAATGATCAAACTATAAAGAGCAGTATTCACCCCCATTATCCATCTTTAGACATTTTATTTTATGACCACTGTGATTTTCAACAAGTGCTTTGAAAATTTTAAATTTTGAAAACACTTCAGATTTACGAGACATCATGTAAATCCAAACTTTTTGAGTACAGTCATCAAGAAAAGCAACAAAATAGTTTACGCCTCCATAAGAAGTTACCTCTGTAGGTCTGAAGACATTCGAGTGCACTAGCTCTAGCGGCGTTGTCTTCTTGTCATGTCCATTCTTAAAGAAGCTAACCTGTTTATGTTTTCCATAAAGACAATGTTCGTAAAACTCCAAATCTGTAGATTTTAGACCCGGTAGTTGATCACGGTTGAGCATCACCTCAAGGCCTTTCTTGCTCATGTGGCCTAACCTTTGATGCCAAAGATCTACATCGCTGCCCACGACTATCATAGCAGCTCCCACCTCACTAGGACGCTCTAAAAGATACAAACTACCAACTCTATGTCCTTTGGCAATCACCATAGAACCTTTGGTTACCTTCCATGAATCCATTAAAAAAAAAGTATGTCAGCCTTGTGTATGTAACTGACATAAATAAATCTCTTTAGCTTTGGAATATGACAAACATCTTTGAGCAGCCATTGGCCTCCTCCTTCCAATGGCAAAACAACATCACCTTTTCCAATAATTTCACAAGAATTAAATCACCCAAATAGACTTTTCCAAATTTACCCTCTTGATAATTTGTGAGAGAATCCGTGCAAGAGGTGGCATGAAATGAAGCACCAGAATCCACAACCCAAGAATTTTCCTATGTCACTTGTAGAAAGTATTAACATACCATCATCCTTGTCATGCTATATGTTAGCTTCGCTGTCCAAAACCCTTTCTTGGGCTAAATGTGCTATCTACATGAGCGAAAGTATAGACGAAGATGATGGAATATGGAGGAACTAATCATATTTTCACAAAATCATTTTAAAAATGTAAAAGCTTAAAAAATTGCATTTAAACTATAAAAATAATAAAATTTATAACTAAATATAAAATTTGGTGAATTGTAATTGGATACAATTAGGAAAAGTAGTAGTATAGTATAGCTGAATGGACCACAAGTACTTTGAACACCAAAAAGCTTCAAGAATACATAAAAGGGATCAATACATAGAAGAGATCATAAAATGATAACTACAATGATATAAGATCTGGTCAAAATCCTTATTCAACAATATCTTATTTTAAAATGAAACACAATACATTAATTTTTAGAATCCCTTTATAAAATTAAAAACTTTAATTTGCTATCCATTATTTCTATTTTTGTTAGAAAAAAGACTTTATATAATTGTTAAATTTACTTTATTTATCAATTATTAATAAAATGTGATAAAAATTCATATTGTTTAGTAAATTACTTCACTTGCTTCACTTACTTTAGTGGTATAATCTTATGAAAATATTTTTTGTGCTCTATGAACATGTTAAGTATAATTTTAGAACTATTAACATACTTCAATATTCTCTTTGAATGATTTGACATGATGTGAATCTTAGCACTATTAATAAAGTATTTTGAGGTTGATTCACTCCATAATTTGAGACTCAATGTTGTCTAACTCATTCTATCTATATTATCCATATTAAAAACAATATGGCCAAAATAAGATTTATTCAATCTCTATATATTAGACTGAACAACAACAAGATTCTTAGCCACATGATACATAGTAATCTTTTGAATATTCTTTTTTAGAGGCAAAAATGGCGGAGCCATTATGATATATTAATATTTAATAGAAATACACTGCTTCAAGGGCTGAAGAGGGAAAGAAGTAGGAAAGAAAACCCTCTATTCTAGCCTAATACAAGTATAAATATATACAAGACCCGAAGATTTTAAAGGACCCACAAGAGCATTTCTGCCAAAAAATGCAGAGAATGGTGATTACACAGCTAATAGTTATTCCAGTTTCCGTAATGCCCAAAAATGACCCATAGGCATATTTGCCATACAAAATGCAGAGCATGACGACTTCTTGTAAAACAATAATCCAGTTCCTTATCTATTTCCATTTTAGACCATCACGCAAAAACTCCAAGCCCCAACGATGAGGTACCCAAAAATCAAAACATGACAGTGGTGCCGATTTACTAAATCCTCATTTTACCTTTTCCTTTGCATTGGCCTCTACCGACTTGGGAAGTTGCCAAGGGTGCAGGAGAGATGGTAGGTGGATGAGACTTTACTATGTCATCCTTCTCTAGAAAAGCCAGTATAATGGAGATTATTTTGAATAACATGAATGCATTTGCCACCATCCCGCATGGAAGTATATCCATAAATTTGATTATTTCCCTCCTCAAATGTAGTTGGTCCCATCCCTCTAGAGCCAGCTTAAGAATATCATATTAAAGAGTCGTGCACACTCATTTTTCTCCTCTAGATGGTATGGCGGAAAAATCCCACCAAGCCAAGCCTTTGAGTTTCAGAGCTGGTATCCTTTAAGAGCCATGTGAAGCTCCCCTTCCATTATGAATTCTAGTTTGAGCAATTTAGTTTCCATTTGGAGGAGTAATGTATAATCTGAAAGCATATCATACCATTAAAACCCCCACATTCTTTAATAAAGGGTTGCAAATTAGTACTCAAAGTCCATATTTTCTCACATTAAATGGGTAAATTCTTCTTTCTACATGATTTATCAACAAAAATGATGTCATGAATTAATTTTACATAATATAAGATAAAGATGAGAGTATACAAACATTGTGTTTTAACCAGTTTGTGGAAATCAAATCCCTATCCAGTATAACTTGAATTAGATCCTCCCCTAATCTTCCATTGGATGAAGTAAGAGAATATACATGCATATCAAAATCTAAAAATCCTTGAACATTAATAAAATAAAGAAAACCCTTACTATTGTCCATCACAATAGTAGAACCACCTTTAGTATCAGTTTTAAAAAGTAGAGTATTGAAGCCTCCCATTAATAACAATCTATCATTACAAATTTAGGATCTGAAAGTGGATAAGGAATTCTACACAACTCTTATAGAAACTTTATTGTTGGGGGAAATAAAAATTGGAAACTACCCAACAAGAACCAACACTCAAATGTTCAAACCTAGTAGCTATATGATTGGAAGAAGAAATGATAATAGCACCTTTAACAAGCCTTGGATTTTAAAAGGTAGGAGAACCACCTAATGGTCCCATCAAATCAACATAGTGAACACCAACATCCTTAGAAAATGATTGTTTCAAATACACAAGCTCCAATTAAAGAATTCTAGTTTCTTACATGAGACAATTATCTGGTTTATACCCTGTTATCAAATTAGATAACAAAGCATCCTTATGGGGTGATTCAACCGCTAATATTCCATGAGATAAAACTTCTAAGAAAAGTCAAAGAATTTAAAGTGTCAAACGACAATGTCTCTATGTGCCACATAGGTACTTGATGCCATTAGTTATGAGCCCTAGAGACAAAGGTTTTGAGGACTTGTCTTTATAAGATTTAAATAAAATTATTCTTCTCCTTATCAATGATATTTACAACTCATCTAGATAAGGTATTGATCAAGGTTATATTTATATATCTAACTTTTGATGAGCCTTATGCCATGCATTTAGTGTTGTAGACATATGAGGAGTTAAAAGTATTCCAACATGGTGAAGAAATATGTATGTAGTGATATATTTTTGTTACAAGAGCATGAAAATAAACATTCATTTTAATATGCGACTTTATGTTCTATCTTGTTCCATATTTGTTGGTTGTCATAGGAACATTGGTTTGGTGCATAAACTAAATTTTTTGGCAAAGGATAAATATTAGCCATAATATGTAATAATACGGTTGTTCATTTGATTTATTAATTGTATCTTTCATTTATGTTGTGTTGCACATTAGTGATATTAGGGAATCCATAGAGGACATGGTTCACAATGAATATTTCTCATCCACTTGTGCTTTGTAATGGTTAAGTATATGGCATGTTCGATTAAATTTTGTAATAGGTTTTCCTTTTTAAATTATTATTGTGCTATTTAAGTAGTTAGTGGTTTGTTCACAAGGGTTCCTACGTAGGGTGTCACATGCTAAATACCATTTGTGTAGAGGCTTATGCAATGGCGTGTAACAACATAGCATAGTGAACTCAAGGCCATAGTGTGGATCTCAAAGATCTAATTCAAAATTTAAGAATCTCCATAATATAAAATTTGCATGATTCACAAACTATATATAATAATGCATAAACTAATGCCAATTTTTAAATATACAGTATAAGAGGTCCAAAATTACATTTTGACACAAGTTTGAGTACATAAGCCAATAGAAAGGGAAAACATAAGGAATCATATTCCTTTGCAATATACTAGAAGGTTGAATATAATGGATACATAATGTACATAGCTAATGAAAATCTTGAAAGGAAATACCAACATTTGCCGCCCTAAAGAAAACCGAAGGAAATAAAATTGTCAAAGTATTTTCCACACAACCACATAGTATTATACATCCCTAAAATTCATTCTAACAAGAACGATACCCAACTATACATGAGGATACATAGAAATTTAATTATTCTATGTAATGAATATCTTCCCCCATCGAAGAAGATTATTCCTTGAAATTTTTTTGTTTTTAGATCCGGGTCAAATAATTTGCCTTTATTATTTCAAAACAACGATGTTATTGGCATACCAAATGCCCAATGAGTAATCATTAAAAGGACACTAGATAGGTACGTCATCATCAAAGGATTCAATCCATACCTTATTAGAAATTGGAGATGAAGTTTCATGATTGAAGATAACTTGTAGTGTAGGAAAGTACATCTATTGCGAAACCAACGTGTCATTGTGGTTTCAAACAATATAAATGATTTAGCAGCCCAAAGACGTGATTTGAGGTAGAAGAGTCTTGTAAAGAAGATGCATTGTAAGAAAACTTTGGGAGCACATTTCTTATATTACATTATGTAGGCAATATAATTTTTTGACTAATTGTAACTTTTTTCTATGTTGAGAACCAAGCCATGGTGGCCCATTCCCTTCAAAAACATGTTTCATATTGTTTCTTATAATACTAGAAATGTTATTATTTTAACCAAGTGGGTCCCAAATGCAATCTAGATTACACAAACACCTCATCCTCCCATGCTTTGAACTTTGATTACATGTTCATCGCGCCTTTCAAAACTGAGGGCTCATAGAAAAAACAATCATGTTTGACAAGTTCAAATCCATATGGACATTCTTGTCTTCTAGCAAATGAAGTTAAGGTTATAGATCTATTGAAACATAGGGTGCAAAATGTATGATGAGATAACCATAAAGTTAGGAGTGGAAACGAAAAAAAAATAGCTATAAAGGTAACATCAATTTCTGTGTAAATAAAAATGTAATTAATTATAGGGACATTATATAATAGGCATTTTTAATTTATAGTCGTAACAACATATTTCTAAACCCACATGCCTATGTTAGATGAAAGACCCCACTTCAACATGTGAACTCCTTTGAACTAGAAAATAGTTTAATGATTTATTAAGCTTTATTCTTGAAAAAAACATTTAATGCACAAATCTAAATTTTAATAGTATAAAATTAAATATGTGTGTCTACATATATATATATAATTCATTGTATTATTTTATTAATGTCTAACATAACTTTCTTAAGGCTGAACTATCTGTTAAAGAAGACAGTATTTGTTGTTCCATTATAAAAACAGATTTATGTATCAAAAACGACATCAATATATAATTTGACAGGACTATACCGGAACCCTATAATAAAATTGGGTAGATTTTCAATTGTTAATAATTAATTAGAGTTAAAGATAACAAAAGGAAATTATCCATGAAAAATCTTAAACATGTATAAATCTCACTTCAAATTACAATAAATCAGATTGAGTCTGAAATTTTATTTGAAACTATCTCGTAACAAAGATCATAACTACCAAAAGGCAAAGCCTGTAGATTTATATTTTGATATAATACATAGATCCAGCTTTGTTGAGGAATGAAAAGACAAGAAGGTACATTTGCTAAAATTAAATTAAGGTTAAACACAGAAAAAGGAAATTGTAAAGATAAAAAATAAAAAATATATACAATTCTGACTTCTAATGACAATGGAGCAGGCCGTGCCTTCAATTTTATTCGGAACTATCTCGTAACAAAGACCTTTACTGCCAAAGGAGAAAGCCTGTGGATTTATTGATGGTTTCCTTTGGAATAATACATAGATCAAGCCTTGTCGAGGTAAGAAAAGACGAGGATACATTTTTATTGATTCTAGAATAATTTATTTGCACTCTGCTGAAAAGATGGACGAGCTGAAAAGAGGGTACACAGAGTATGATAAGACGGTCTTTTGTATGTCAGAGTTCATACTTGAGGAATAGACCTGCTTTTCGTAACCTATTCTCCACTTCCAAATCCATACGACTGTTCATTTCTGGAGTGAAATGATTCTTCCAGTCACCAACATCACCTTTGCGAAAAAAATATCGATTACTGAAATGAGAATTTTTGTAATTCATTTTGCCATTTGTGTTAACTTCTAGAGTGGAAAGAGATTGAAAGCTGCATTGACTGTCTATGCAACGGATTTCTTCCTCTGTCAAAGAAGATTTCCCCAGGAAATCAGAAATCTTTTTTATCTGGGACAAAGAATCCGCCTTCATATCTTCATAAGTCAAAAACAAGATGTTACTCCGATTCCTGCTGGCATTCCAAAAGCCCAAGACATGATCAGCAAAAGGACCAAAGAGAGAAACACCATTGACAAAGGAGTCAAAGAATACTTCCTTGGGAACTGGAGATGTCGTTTCACCAGTGAGCATAGTCTGCAGTGCTGGCAAGAACTTCCAGTGGGAAACGAATGTGTCCCTCGGATTTCGAGCGATATAAATGATTCGGCAGCCCAAAGCCGTGATTTGAGGTGGAAGAGCAGAGTACGGAAGATGGCTACTGAGMAACCTTGGAGAGGGCATTTCTGAAACTGTAGTTGCGGCATCAGGCATTGCTCGTAAACTGTAGGTTTTTTCTATCCTGGTAATCAAGTCATGTGCATTTTTTCCCATCAATACGTTGCCCTTGCTTTCGCTCATGATGCTGGCAACGATAGATTTCAGCCAGGTGGTTCCTGTCTTCATTCCAGAGCAAACAAACACATCGTCCTCCCTTACTTTGAACTGTGAGTACATTTTCGTTATTCCTTCCACAAGTACGCCATCATAGAAGAAACCATCACGTTCAACAAGATCAATTCCATAGGAACTTTCTGGCCTTGTACCAGATGAAGTGAAGGCTAAGGCTGTCGACATATTCAAACAGAGGGTCCGGATTGTATGAAAAGTGATAGCTTAAGAGTGCTAATGATAACAAAGAAGAGGTGCATCTCTTAATATATAGAGGACGTTTTCAATTTACGCTGGCAAACGAAAGATCCCACATGGGCATCCCTACCATTATTGCCCACGAAATAATATTATAATTTCTACGCTCCTTCTTAATATCATAATATTAAATAGATTTTTTATTTCTCCGTTCCCCCACATGTCAATGTTGAATGGAAATTCGGAGGGCACTTGCCCACTTTCAATGTCAAAATCCATCGAAAGACTCCACCTGCACATGCTAATGATTATGGGCTGGGAAGTAGAACTCGTCATGAATAAAAAATAGACCAGCCCACTACTATAGGATCGCCATTAATACATATTATCTGCCTGCAGAGAGTTCATCTTCCCCATACAACTCACTTTCCAACGTCGGCAACGTGAAAGCCAAGAACATCAATTAATTACTAAAAATAGTAATGCCCAAAATTTGAGGCCTGCAAGATCTGTTACAGTTACAGGCGTGCATTGATCTCGAGCGTCATATGCACATTACTGCAGAGGAGCGAAGTTCCTGTTAAAGCATGGAGTAACGGTTTTATTTTTTTATCTCTTTTATATGATTTTTAACATAATAATACAGAACCATATTGATGAAGATTATGATTTTGGTTTGTGACTGTTCTTTTCAAATTGAAACCATTGTGACGAATTTTATGAAATTTAACTTCAAATCAGAAACCTCCAGCTTAAGTGCTGGTCTATCAATTGCTCTAAATTCCAGTGTGGGTAGATATTGATGTTCTATTAACAAGTTTTAATGAGTTTGGTCAATGGTTATACCCATCTATTTTCTACTGTCCTGGGAAAGATTCCATTTTGACTAAATTTATCATGATTACATAACTACCTTTCCCATTCGTCATCAACCCATGATGAAGACATACTTTTATGGGCCCTCACAATTCCCCAAGTTCTTTACACCATGTCTATGCTCGATCAAAGCTGTCATACAAACTGCAATAATCTTTCACCTGTCTAGAAATAAAAATATTACTTGACAAGGAATTTAGAACACAAATTGCGCTATTCTGTTACCTGTCTAGAAATAAAAATATTACATAGACAAGGAATTTGGAATGTGCCTAGGGTTCAATAGTTGATCATCTATGTGTGAATATATTATCCCATCTCACTACACATTTTATTATATATTGTAATTAAATAATTCATATGTAAAATAATTTTTTTTTTCAAATGTTGATAAAAATGGATCAATACTTGAACACATGATAACATATAAATGTTATATTAAAAACACATAAATAAATTTATTAACAAGTAAAATAAATAACTTTTGTCTCAAATATAATATCATAAAAGCTATCTATTATATGTGTGTCACTTAGAATATAATATCCTCACTTAATCAAATAAGATGCTCACTTAGACAAGTATTGTTTTCTTATTGTGCACATATTATTCTTATGTGTACAACTATTGGGGTAGCAATGTATATGCATTAGATTATTTCATATTAACAATTTGTCTTATCACAAATATAAAAGGTTAGCCCTCACGACTAGTGGTCCCTCTCCCCTAAATGCCTTGTATTTTTCCATGAAATGTGTGAGATTGTCAAAAAGTTTTAGTGTTCAACTATTGGTCCCTTTGTGTTGGATAGAAGTTGTATTTTATATAATAATGTGTTATTTTAATAACAGCAAATAATTTTTCTATGTTTAAGTATTGGTCCTTTTGTGTTGGATATAAAAGTTAGATATAACAAATATTTATGATTACTAATAGGTATTTGGTCAATGGAAGTTGCATATATGTTTTTGATAGATAAAAGCAGCAAAAGGGTGCTGGCCCATAGAACAGGGGACTGGAGGCACATTAACAGCAGGTTAATGGCACAGTCACAGAGCGAGATGAATTAACTATTTACTGTTATCACCAGCATCTAAGCTTTTACCTCTATCAAAAACAACTATCAT
>MU227969.1:1111877-1143889 GCA_018584345.1 Thuja plicata | reverse complement strand
GGTTAGATTTGGGGGTATTCTCAGCCGGGCTTCTGAAGCCATCAGACGAACTCTTATTAGACTCTGTAGAAGCATTCTCAAACGGGGATAGCTCCCTGGAAGCCGACTCTAACATTTTGAGCTTACATTGCTCTTTAGCAATCCTATTAGATCTCCTTCGACCAGGTCCACTTAAGTCGACTTCCAGATTAATGGGGGTTTCATTAGTTTTTTGCTTCTTGGGCTTAAATTCAGTCTCTGGAGTGGTATCAACTTCTTTACCTTCCAGCCCTCCTACAGAGTCAGAGACATGGAAGTTGCATATATGTTATATTTTATATAGAAATACAATATTTGACTAATAACAAATGATGTTTTTAAATTCAACTACTAGGGATTTTAAGTTTTGGTCGAATCTTTAAAATGTCATTTTTGGACACATTTCACTAGGTGTGTTATTTTAATGAGTTGTGTGATGAGTCGCACCCTCAAACCCTAGTTGTAGGTAGTTAAGTGTCTATTTTACATTTCTAAAAAATGAAGGTCTTACAATATTCCATGCAACATCTACATGTTGACGAAGTTAGCCCTCACAACTACTCGTCCCTCTCCCCTAGACTACTTACATTAAACTTATTGCAAACAACATGTGCAAATAAATTTATTTGTTGGGGGCCTATGTAATCTCTAAATGACCAAATGATGTAAAATGGAACATTTACATGTTCAACTAGATATGTATGTTTAGGAGCTCTACTTTTTGTTTGATGAATTGAATTCACAAGCTCTTTTAAATTACCCAATTTCTATGTGTACAATTTTTAGTGTTGACTAACCTTATTCTAACTATAAATTTCTAATTTCTTTATCCAAAGAAACATTTTATGTTGTGTATGATCATTCTACCATTGATTCTTGAAAGAGCTGATTTTAGGCCAATGGACACATGGCAAGAGATACCAACCCTATAAATTATGATGGAATGATAACAAAAATGACAACCCAAAGTTTTTCTTGGTTGTGTAGGATGGCTAAATCTAGTGCAGCATGAGACCTATCATCTTTGCATTTAAAGTTAGACCATAAAATTAGTGACTAATAATAAAATAAATCTCCTTGTAGCATTTTTTTGTCATAGAATGAAAGAAAGTAAAGGAGTGGAAAATACCTCCTAACAATAATATAGTACACAGGATAGTGCAAATTTTCTTTATAAATCTCAACTATTTTAGAGTCTAAAACACATTTATAAGGAGATATTAAACATGCATAAAGATTATACCATATAACACATGGTATATTATGTGGAAAACCCTTCCAGGAGAAAAACCTCTCTCCAAAAGCATAGTACTTTATGTTAAAAAATAATAATTAGAATACAATAATAGTAGAATAATTCTTCAACAATCATTGCAAAAACAATCTAAATAGATTTTGGCAGCATAAAACTTGCACATATTCCATAATTCATACTTTGCAAGGCTACCTTTTGTAGAAAAATAAAATCAAGAAATAAGCTTGTTGGTGAAGCAAGAGCATGGGGTCGTACAAAAAACTTGGTATCATTTTCAACCACTAAAATTCATTCAAATGGTCCACATGAATGTTCCCATATGAATCCTCATTCAAACCTCCTAAGTTTGGCACCTAGAATATACTATTTTGAGGTATGATAGATTCACTTATGCATCTTAAAACAATCATCGACATCTATTTTAGATATTGTAATTATATACAATTTACAACTCTAAGAGAATCCCCCATAACCTAACTATTATTAGCCAATTCACTTACTTTTTATAATGCGACTTGATCACCCACCTTAGCCATGGAAATGGTATATTCTACCAATTATCCAATATGTCATAGAATATTATATATTTTGACACTTCTCAAGATGCTTAAACTCGGACATCTACCTCCAAATATGTGACATATGTCTCATATAGCCATCACCAACTAAGATACCACCCAACCTTTAGGTCCCACTAGATGACTATAAATTTATAAGCAATTCAATAATAAATAAATGCAATATAAATTTTTTGATTTGAAAGGGTTGACACACCTTAATTTCAACATTCTCCCACTTGTCGAAAATCATTCAAATAAATGATAGATTAATTATAGGGGAGATATACCTGTAGAACTAGAAAACCATTTGAACTTTTCTATACTCAATGGTTTCAAAAATGCATTTTTTAACAACATTCATCAAAGTGTCAAATTTCTCCAATTTCACATTTCCATCCTCTATCATACTTCAGACAAAATAAAGCTATGCATAAATGTGCTTTATTTTTGCATGGACAATTTGATCCTTAACTAAGAAAATACTACTCTTCTATCTTCAAAAATAGTAATGAACTACATCAAACATAATATAAGAACACAATCACCTAATAGAAATGACTTTCTTAAAATCAGTAGTACTTTCTATATACTCTACTTATATATTGTGTGCATAGTGACTTCAACTTTCCCCTTACCTATCAACTAATAGCCCACTAAACATATTAAAAATATAACTTCTAGTGGATCTTCCACTATTAACGCCACCTGCCCAAAATGAATCCACATATCCAAGGAGACTAACATAATGTCAAGATCTATTAGTATAACCATGATAGCACAAAGAATGCATAGAAGTACCCAACAAATATCTAAACACTTTTTAAAGTGCATCTTGAAGTGCCTTTCCAAGATTAGCAATATATACTCTCAAGACTCTCATTTCTTGGTCAATGTTTGATCAACTGTATACCTTTGGCATATATAAGACTTCTAACATCAATCACATATCGTACACTAGTAGTTTTCTCCATCCAAGAAGGATATTTTCTTTATAATTTTCCACGGGTAACTTCCTTTCTAATGCAACAAGAACTATTATATATCTACAAGTTGTCATGTTGAATCTCTACAATACTCAATTTGCATACTTAATTGTTCTTAACTAGAGAATTCTACTAGCTCTATCTCTACAAATCTATATCCCCACTTAGCTACAACTAACTCTTTAATCTCAAATAGAGCTAACAATTTAGAATTAAAGTAAGGAATCAAATCACCATTCCTAAATAGTAACATAGCATCCACATATAATGCAGTAATGAGAATGTGACCATTACCAGTTTTGAAATAATAACAATGATCAAAGTTAGACCTCTAAAACCCTAAATCAACAAATATGTATCAAAGCCTTTGTACCACATCCAAGTATATAATTTTAGACCATACAAAGGAATTTTCAAATTAAAAATGAGATTTTTTTTACCCTTCACCATAAAATGATCAGGCTATGACATATAAATTTCTTCCTCCAAATTGTGGTGAAGAAATGTTGTTTTCAAATCCATTTACTCAAATTTCTAATCATGAACTATAGTGAGGGATAAGGCTAATTGGACGAATGGTAGCTTAATAATGGGAGAGAAAATACCACTATAACCTAATCCCTCAACATAGGAATCATTCTTTGTAATGAGTTTTGTTTTATGCTTTTCAACATTTCCATCATTCCCTAAATTTTTCTCGAACACCAATTTGAATTCTATGGGATTATGTCCCTCAAGAAAAGGTACTAGATACCAAGTATTGTGCTTATTCAAACATTTTATCTAATCATTCATGGACTTCATCCAAGAATCTACATCATGCACACCCATAGCTTCTCTAATAGTCCTAGGCTCATTAACATTAGTAATCAAAGAAAAAAAAATGAAATATAACATTAAATATATAAACCTTTACGTAGAATAACCATATCTATTATGTTGTTTCCTATCATGAGTAGACCTCTATTTTTGAGTGTGAAGTTCTTTCTCTTCTTTAGATCGTTCAAAGTTGCTTGAGACCTCATCATTATTAGGTCTATTAGAATCTCATAGTTCATCTTTGTCATGGGTGAAATAAATTTGAACTACCTCCTTATTCTACTTCTCTTTCTCTATCTCTACCTCAACCAGGGATAACTTTAGGAAACCCCTCCTCAGAAAAGGTGTAAAATCCAGGTGAATCCTACATTATTACTATTATTATTATTTTGGGGGGCGGGGAATATTAGTATTGTTTGCAAAAAATTTTAATTTGAAAGGAAAAAATCTTGGCAAATGTTTCATTGTTGAAGAAAACCGCAATGACATGTACATATACCTAGAAACCATTATTTCACCATTATTGATAAATGGAGCCTAATTAATTATTAGACTCGAAGGTTCATTTTTCTCCACCTTTATCAGTTCAATTTGCCCCCTACTTTTTGTAACCATTGGATGATTCTAGATCAATTATAGGAATTCTATTTGGGGCCAATGTTTTAAAGGACATAAAGATTCCACTAAAAGTCTTCAGAATATAGACACATGTCAAATATTTTTTCGTGCCAAAGTTTTAAATGACATAAATTTCCATAGAAAGTTGTCGAAATAGAGAGACATGTCAAATCTATATCTGTAATCCATACCCTAACCTTGAATGTCAACCACATATTGGTGAATATGGTTGTCAATTATGACAAGATTTGGAAATTGTAGGTGAAAATTTTAAATTTACTGTGTCCAAAAATTAGATTTGATTGGTGATATTGTGAAAGAAAGGGAGAAAATTATATTAATGGACAGATGGCCCTGAGAAATCAACCCAATATTCGTAAAGTTCAGATGATGTGTCCAACATCATATACACATTATATCACCAAATCGTGGGTCACTCACATGAGATATTTTCTAAATGGTGAGGTGAATAAAGTTATCCCCGAGCTTAACACTAGATGGTTTCATCTCTTTGAAAATAAAACTTCTATTGTAGACAACCTTCTATACCATTGGCTCTAAATGATTGTACCCTTTAATAATGACGCCATAACTGATGAAGATACACTTCACTAGCCTATTCTTCAATTTATACATTTTTTCACTCAAAATATGAGCATAAGATTCACAAACAAATAATCTAAGATGTCTTAAGGGCTTCTTTTGTGACCATAACTCCCTAGGTGTCTTATCCCCATGTGTTGATGTAGAAGATCTATTTACAAGATAGAAGGCGATGGCTATAACTTTATCCCAAAGAACTTTTTGAATGCTATCACCACTTATCATATTCCTCACCATTTCCATTAATGGGTAAGTACACCAGAACTCTTTTTTATAACATTTATATGCTCTACTTTTGGTCAAATATCCAAGGAATATACCTTCATCACTACTTGCATTGAAATATCCTAAATCTTCATCTCTCTTAATGTAACATTTACTACCAAAAACTCTAAAGTAATTAATATTAGTGACATTACCAAACTAGATTTCATAAGGTGTGTTACAAGTTCCATCTCTGACCTACATTCAGTTAAGAGTGTATACTACAATGCTCACAAATTCTCTCCAAAAAATTTGAAGAACATTCCTTTGCATAATCATAGTCCTAGTAGTCTCTAGTTTTTTCCACTCTTCTACACCATTCTTTTATGGATTCCTAGGAGTAGTTAATGGTATCTTGATTCCTTTCATCTCACATAAAGCATTGAACTCATTTGATGTAAACTCTCCACCTCTATCTGATCTCAACTTCTTGAATTTTAGGCCAGTCTTATTTTCAACCATTGACTTGAAGGCCTTAAACTTACTAAAAAATTTTAACTTCTCCTTTAAGAAGGTCACCCATACCATCTTTGAATAATCGTCAATTAGTAGCATAAAATATTTGTCTCCTTGTATGGTTTTAATCTCTGTAGGACCACATAAACTAGTATGAATAAGATCAAGAAATTCAGTTGAATTTTCTTTCTTAGAGTGAAAAGTAGTTCTTGATTGCTTACTCGATTGGCATTCCTTTCAAAAACTATTAGCAGGCTTCTTCATCTTAGGAAAATATCTAAGATCAAGAAATCCATTTTAATTTTCTTTCTTAGAGTGAAAAGTAGTTCTTGATTTCTTACTCGATTGGCATTCCTTGCAAAAACTATTAGAATGCTTCTTCATCTTAGGAAAATATCTAACAACAAAATTAAAACTTATAGAAATAATATTGTCAAAGTTCACATGACACAACCTATTATGCCATAGCCATATTTAATCTATCTCAACAATCAAACATGTTTTTTGACTACTATTAAAATTAAATATGTTACCTCTTGTCTTGGAACTAGTGGAAATCTCCCTTTCATAATTATTTAAGATCTTGCACATGTCATTTTAGAAATGAAAACCATAGCCCTTGTCCATTAGTTGACCAACACTGAGAAGATTATGTTTCAAACCTTCTACATACAATTCATCATTAGTGTTACTTTTTCCATCTAAAGTAATAGAACCTGCAGCTTTGATCTTACCTCCAGAATGTCACCCCATTTCACTTTCCCACCATCATACTTCTCGTAGCTTATGAATTTACTCTTGTCACCAGTCATATGATAAGAGAATCCACTATCAATAATTTACTCTTGTCACCAGTCATATGATAAGAGAATCCACTATCACTCACCCACTTATCTTCTTGGACAACTTGAGCGGCCAAAGGTTTCTCTTTAACAACAACATTAGTGGCAATATAAGGCACATAATCTCCAAATCTAGAATCATGCTCTTTAATAGGAATTAGAGAGCTACTAGGCTTAAGACTATCAAACTTATTACCTTCATCCCTTATAGTAGTGAAAGTAAATTCATCATCATCCTTATCAGCTTCATTAGATTCATCATCACTAATTCCTTGATCATCCAGTAATCCCTACCTTACCACATGAACATTTGAAAGATAACTTTTTTTTGTACTTACTTCTAACATGATATATTTCTCTATAAGACATCCCGTTTGTAAACTTAGCTTCCATCTTGACCAATTCCTTGCACGTTTATCAATTAGATCTGTTCCCTACATGTTCCTTCTAGTTATAATGGCCTTAAAGGTTGTCTCATTCTTGGGTAGTGCACCGCTTATTGATCTGAACTAGAAAGTTCTAAGCTCCTTCACAAAAGATGACTTTTACCTAATAACCATTTTTCTTAATATCAGAATATTAAATAGATTATTTATCCGTTCCCTCATATTTCAATGTTGTGGATATTCAGAGGGCACTTTCAATGTCAAAATCCATCAAAAGACTCCACCTACACATGCTAATAATTATGGGCTGGGAAGTAGAACTCGTCATAAATACCCACTAAATCCAATAAATAAAAAATAGACTAGCCCACTACTATAGGATCCCCACTAATACATTTCATCTACCTCCATAGAGTTCATCTTCCCCATACAACTCACTTTCCAATGTCAGCAATGTGAATGCTAAGTGAATCAATTAATTAGTAAAAATAAAAATGCCCAAAATTTGGGGTCTACAAGATATGTACACGTTCCTCTCCATTTATTGACTATTTTATTAAGCCAAGAAGCTTTCCTACAGTCATAGCATATGGATGTCAGCCATTTGTGTACACAGAAAAACATCTCCATAAATTTAGGATTGCATTTAAAATCGTCACCATCCACTAACCTTATTGTTATACACTCTCATAATAATATAACTCTTTATTCAAAATATGAATAAAAACCATTAAAGATATCGGTTTTTCCATTTGCTAACCCTAACTCTTTCCATTTTTATTCTCTCGTATTATTTCTTTTCAATAATTTCTCGAGCCAAAAGGGTTTACTATCAGCGTTGAAATGTTTCAAATTCTTGTGTTAGTATCTGACTTGAAAACTGTTAATATTTTATTCTTTATTGTGATGCATGGTTAAAGATTTGTTTGAATGTAGATGTGTTTTGTATGTGACTTTATTAGACCCACATATTAAAGGTAGAGACTTATGTTTTCACACGCCTGTTTACAATTAGTCCATGCTTTGGAAACTGTGCCCAAATGTTTTAACCTATGGTCGTTAGAAATAATTCTATTAAAACATAATTGTATACATTTATTCCTATTTTATCATTGGCTATGGCTAATTTTGCTGGTAGTATTTTTTTTCTCTATTAACAAATTCGGGAAAAAATGGTGAACAGTCCACACACTTGGGTGCCATAGGCAGGTGGTAATCTTAAAATAGCTCATGTGGTTTTTGGAGACGTTCTTTTTTCTGACGTGTGTTCTGCATGTGCTGCTAGCAGGAAATGCTAGCAAATATTGCAAAAGACATTTGTAATGAACAAAATCTTCTTCATATTACTTAATACTTTGCTCATCCTGGCGAATCTCCATTTTCTCCAGCCATTTTTGCTGAAACATATCCTGACATTATAATATTTTCTTTGTGTTCTGTGCGCATACAACAATTGCAGGTTTAGTGGATGAGGGTTGTACATAATTCAATTCCATGAGTAACCCTTATTGAATTACACCATGGCCAAGGAGGAATAGTAACATAATTCTTTCTTTGCAGTGGGAAGTGTGGGCTGTAGGAGGCACAGATCTGCTAATCCAATCTTAGGAGCTACTTTTCTTTATTCGTCATCTTGAAACCCTCAGACTTACATTCATGTCCGTATATATTATCGCATTCATGTTTGTCTTTTATAAATTTCTTTTAATGTCCTTGATGAATTTAGTGGGCCTTTGTTGAATCATTGTCATCTTGGATGGGTTGTTGTATGATAGTTAATTTTGGGGTTCGACCCACTCTATTTGTTTCTCTCTGTAGGAATGTCAATATTTGTATTATTTACGTTTGGTTTTGATTTGTCTCAGTTTTTAAAAAATTAAAAATTGAATGCAATCACTACTTCTCCATCTATGGCTAGCCCCAAGAATTTATAGGTGTTTTTAATTGCTTTCATTATTTGTAAACAAGAATATCCATACCAATCGGTACCCATAGTTGGATAATTTTCAAATTACTTGTAATTGCTTGCATTATTTTTAAACAAGAATATCATACCAATTGCTAGGCATAGTTGGGTATTTTCCAGTTACTATAAAACTAAGCTATATATTGTAGAAATTTGTAAGCTATATTGTTGTTTTGGGATTGGATATGGAATCCTTCCTATTCGATAGGTAAAGGCGAAGCCTATGGACTTCATTGACCGAGTCAAGCCATAACCCTAAGTTGGATCCATATTCAATAGTTTACCCATAACTAGAAGCATCACTAGATCAGAACCAGTGGAGGAAGAAGCACAAAAGCTTAGCTATTCCATTCGTTGACCTATCCGCTCTAGCACCAAATACATAGACAGGTCTGGGTTAAGTTGAAGAATTTCCATCATAGGGAACACCAGGAGGAAAGACAAGGGCAAGGGTAACTGAGCCAGTTCTAGCATTCATTTCAGTCCTAGTTTATATTGATCCAATTTCATACCTAACCCATAGAATAGTAGGGTGACTAGTTAAAGCATACCGGCTAAAAATCCAGTCCTTGATCTACTCCTAAATCTTTTTTTAGTTTGTCTTTTCTGTCCAATGTAACAATCTTCCTCATTCGCTTCGAGTTGTAAGGTTCCGATAACTCATGTTACTTGATTGTTGCTCCCAGTTTTGAGCTGAACCTAAGAAGTTATAGGTGTTTTCTAGGGTTTTGGGATTGCTCCCATAAGGCATGAAATGTCTAAAAATCTCTAAAATGCACGGGTTCATCTTTGATGTGGTTTTGTTTGAATAGATGATGCAAATGAAACTATGGAAGCAATGACAGAAGTAGCTACTTGATCTGATGTTGATCATCATTTTGTGCAATGGTAAGCCAAATGATCACACTATGCCATACACAATAGTACCTTGGTAATATCATCATCCTAAAGGGTTGGTTTGTATCATCTATAGTAATTCCAATGTGTCTTGCAAATAATGAAAAGACCATATTGTAAACTATCTGACAACACCAGCCCCAGACAACCGAACCTAACTAAAACGTTGGGATCTGACTATTTATTGTGTAAGCTCAATAGTGGCCTTCCCACTGAAAGTCCAAACTATTCACTCTATAGGATCAAATGGAAAAACATCCCTATCCTACTGAGAAGATGAATAATATTAGCTCAGTACAAGTTTAGTAGTCCGTAACAGAAATTAAAAATCAAATACAAAGATACGTTATCTAAAAACAAATAATCCAAAGAAATCATTAAAGTATGAAACTCAAATTTATGTCATACCACATAAAGTAGATGCTAAAATTAATATCTGGAAAGTCAAGTCCTTTGATTAGTCTGATGTTCCTAACAGAGAATGACAAGTCTTACAAACCACCAAACTAAGAAAGACTGTAGTTGAAAATAAAAAGTTGTTGATACAAGTAGAACACAAGTCCTTACTACTGTAGATATAATCTTTTGCTTGAATAGAAAAATTCAGTTAATCTTTGTAGTAGGTGGGATATTGGGTACCTTTTCCCCTACTAGGGCATTCAATTTATTGGTATTTAGATGACTTGTGCCATATCAGCATCAATTACATCCATATATGTATCTGATCTAAAGTTGATCTATATCCACAAGAGAAAACTTATTTTTCCTTTATTTCATGGAGATATGAATTAAATGAAATCCCAAGAAGCAGTTGTGCAATTCCCAGCCAAAAGAACAATTTCTCCTACTTCCCTACGTAAGGAAGGGACTCCAGCTGCACGCAACCCTTGTTCTATATTGTGATGCATGGTTAAAGATTTTTTTGAATGTAGATGTGTTTTGTATGTGATTCTTGCAGGTCAAAAGCACACAGATGATTCTTGTAAGAATCTAATGGTTTCTTACCCAAACACTTTATTGTAGTTCCCTGCAAGTTGTTCATCCAACAGTAAGTATGCTTTGTTTGGTTGTTTCTTTATTTTAAAATAATTTTTATTTTTGTATAAAATTTTCTAAGAAATCTGATTTGAGGTTATATTTTCTTTTCTGAAATTTTGGTATGGTAATTATTTAAGTATTTTTTAGGGATTTAATAAAAAATTTATTCTTTTCCTTTTGCATCCAGAATAGCACACTTGGATTCTTGTGCTGATAGTTTCCATTAATTTCAAGAAATCTTATTACCATGTTTTTCAATGAAACGTTCAATCTTTTTAACCCATTTGTAGCATAAGGTCTTTTGTTTTACATAGAACGTAAATAAAAATGTTGTTAGTAATTTTATGTGAAAAAAATGAAATTCCTTATGTTAAAGGGAAGACTATTAAATTAACAGTTTTAAAAGAATTCAAAGCGTGACTTCAACAAAATATCTGCTGCCCTACACCTTGCCCTTGTTGGGAGGTTTGTTGCCTTTAGGCCAACCATAGAGATGGTGCGCAGTTGGTGTATGACCAGATGGAAAGTTAAAGGATCCCTGTCAGTTTCTGCTATGCCAAGGGGTCTGTTCCTATTCAGATTTAATGCTGAGGCAGATTTTACTAGTGTTTCATCAGGGAGCTAGTATTATGGGAAGCGCGCTCTTATGATGGCTAAATGGAAGCCTGGATTTAACCTGGAAGTTGAACTGCAAAAAGATGCTCTAGTGTGGATCCACCTTCCTGGTCTTCCCCTGGAATTCTAGGATGATAAAGTGCTTAGATGGATAGGGAAATCCTTTGAAAGTTATATGATAGCTGACATGATTACTTTGACTAAGTCACGCCTGGTGTTTACTAGGTTTTGTGTTAATGTCATTATGAACAAGCCCTTTCCCAACTTTGTACTACTTAAGTCCAAGTGGGGGAATTGGAACTAGACCATCGTTTATGAAAATGCCACCCTACACTACCAAAAATGTGGGAAAAATGGGCATTTGGTTACAAACTGTAAGGGCTCCACCAGGATGGTGGAACAACCTAACACGTGATCCCCTCCTAAGTTTGAGAAAGTTAGTGAGTCCTTCTAAGCTGTGCCTTCAGTGGATACCATGGTTGAACAACCTTCCCTTGGTAGGTTCCCCCCCCCCCCATGTTGGTGGGCTAGTGTTGGAAGGGTCATAAAATAACATAGAGGTCGAGAACATTGAGGCCTTAGAAAAAGGGCTGGTGAAGAAAGGGTCAGAAAGGAACACAAAGGCCGAGAAGGTTGAGGGATTAGAAGAAGGTGAGATTTTCATGGCGAACACTGAAGCTAGGATGGGTACAGCCCTTGAAGATAGTGAAATGGTCATAGTCTTAACGGATGTCTCCAACACTCCTGTTAACAGTCCTAAAGGTCTAGTTGCCAGTATGGTGAACAAGACTCAGGAGGCTGGAAGTGTTCTGATGGGAAAATTTTAGGGAGAAACTTCTTCCACCCATCAATGTGGATTAGAAATTAGGGCGGAGATGATGAGATCAACCTCCTTGTTGCCCTTGATGTCTGCTTTTGACTAGTTAGAACCTAAAAGGAAAACCAAGAGCAAGAATATGGATGAAGGACTAGAGTCAAAAAAGAAGGCAGATGTGGGAAGTGAAAACAAAGTTGGATGCCCGATAGCTAGGGTGGCCAGAGCTAAGGAAGCAGCAAGGGCCATTTCCAGTGGAAGGAAACTAACCTTGGAAGACTCTCAAAAAGGTAAAAGATGAAGTTCCTATCATGGAACATAAGGGACATGAAGTACCATAACTTTGCGCCGCTGGTTGATAAAATTTGGCTGGGAGCGGACTTTTTGTATAGTGAAGCTGATGGGGCTTCAGGTGGTGTTGCTACTCTCTGGAACCCTAGTAATAAGTTATCTGGGAACATTGTGGCTTCTTCTCATAAATTTCTTGCTGTGTTTTTTACTTGGAATAATTCTTCTTGGTATATGTTCAACATTTATGCCCCAAATTCTATAATTGAACGGGGTAGAGTCAGGGGGGAAATCTCTAACCTCATTGATGCTGACCATGATTACCTTTTTATGTGTGCTGGGGATTTTAATTCTCCCCTTTTCCCTTCTGAGAAATTGGGGGGGGGGGGGGTTCCAAGATTATTCTGATAGTATGTAGGAGCTGGCTTATTTCATGAGGATAAGTGATTTGGTCGATATTGAGTTGCAGGGAGCGGGTTTTACTTGGTCTAATAATAGAAAAGGTAGGCATCTTATCCAACTTAGGCTGGATAGATGGTTGATCTCCTGTCGGTGGGATATTTCCCCTCTGATTGGCCTCTCCCACCTCCCAAGGACTGTGTCTGATCACTCTCCTTTGATTCTTGACTGGGAGGAGAAAGCCTGTGCTGGAACCTGACCATTTGGCTATGAGATCATGTGGCATTCTCACCAGGAATTTGAAGATTGTATAAAAAGGTGGTGGAATACGCCTATTAGGGGAATGACTATGTTTAGAATTGCTGAGAAGCTCAAAATTATCAAAAGGGAGGCCCACGGGTGGAGCAAAACTAAGTTTGGGGATATTTTACAGTGTAAGAAAGAGATAGAGGAAAAATTTAAACTCCTCCAAAATGAGATGGTCATGGGAACTTCCTCTTGGGAAGCTCATATTGATGAAGAAGACTTGAGGAAAAAATGGAAAGATAACCTCAAGAGGAAGGAAATCTTTTGGAAGCAATGATCTTGTATCCAATGGCTCAAGGAAGGTGACCGCAACTCGGCTTTTTTCCACAGATATGCTTCAATCCATAAAAGAATAAATACTATTAAATCCCTGGCTGCCAGTGAGGTGGTGATGACTGAGGAAGAAGACATGGGTAATCATGATGCAGATTTCTTTCATGACACTTTTAGAAGTCTGATACGGAGGGAGGTAGATTCTGATAGCTCTCATCTCCTGGAGGCTATCCTGACTGCTATTTCTAGAGAAGAGAATGATATGCTGCTATCCCAAGTTTCTGAAGAGGAAGTCAAAACTGTAGTTTTCTCCATGGGTGCTTTCAAATCTCCCGGCACAGATGGATTTCCCCCAGCTTTTTTCCAGCACTTTTGGGATGTCATAAAATATGATATTATCCATGTTGCTCGTGATTTTGTTAGAACCGGCAAAATTCTCAAGAGAATTAATAAAAATTACATTGTTCTATTCCCTAAAGTTCAAGACCCCAAGGAACTAAGTGATTTTTGACCTATTAGCCTCTCTAATACTGTTTATAAATTCCTATAAAAAATTATCACAAATAGGATTAAACCTCTCCTGGGTAAAATAATTAACCCCAACTAGAAGGGGTTTGTTTCGGGAAGGCAAATCCTAGACATGGTTATCACTACCCATAAAATAATTCATTCGATGGAAAGAGGTAAAAATGCTGGCATGGCACTGAAACTGGACATTTCTAAGGTGTATGATAAGGTGATTTGGAAATTCCTGTACGGGGTGCTAAAAAAGCTTGGCTTTCATGCCAACTTCATAAGAATCGTCAAGGAGGCGGTGGAGACTATTGAATTTGCGGTTCTTGTAAATGGTTCACCTTGGGGGTCCTTTAATCTAGAGAGGGGCTTGTGCCAAGGTGACCCTCTATCCCCTTATTTCTTCCTCCTTGTGGCTGAGGTATTGGCTCGTAATTTATTGAGATTGGAGGCTTCTAGACACATTGCTGGATTTAAACTGGCTTCCACTCTTCCTCCTGAAGTCATAAAACAATTTGTGGATGACACGTTTCTATTTGGGAAAGCTTGTATTAGAGAAGCGAGAGAATGGAAAGCTCTACTAAATGTTTATGCGAAGGCTTTGCGTTAGGTGATTAATTATAACAAAAGCAAAATTTACTTCTTTAATTCTCAACAAATAACCCAATTGAAAATTATGGACTGTATTGGTTGTAAGGGTGGTATGCTTCCCGACACATATCTCGGGCTCCCTCTCACTGTGAAGGAAGTCTCCAACCCTTTTTGGAACTCCATCCTAGAAAAATGGCAGAAAAAATTGATCGAATGGAAAGTTAAGGTCCTCAGTATTGCGAGGAAGCTTCAACTTCTGGCGGTGGCCCTTCAAGGAATACCTGTTTACTTCCTCTCCCTTTTTAAAATCAATGACAGAACAATGGAGAAACTAGAAAAAATTGAAATGAACTTTCTATGGTCCGGAATGGAGGAAAAGGCTAAAATGAACCTGGTTAGTTGGGATACAGTTTTCCAACCTAAGAATGTTGGAGGGCTAGGAGTGAGAAAGATAAAAGATCTTAATAAGGCGCTAATTGCTAAACTTGGTTGGCAAATTTTTAGAGGAAACTCTGGTTGGTGTAAAATCATGAAGGCCAAATACTACATAAATGACCAATTCCCCCTGGGCCAAAACTACCCTACTGGCTCTAAATTCTGGAACTTCATGGTGGAAAGTAAAGGTATCCTCCTGAAAGGATTAAAATGGGTGTTGGGGGATGGCAAGGAGATATGTTTCTGGGAGGACTGGTGGGTGGGGGATAAACCTCTTAGTAGAAACAAACTTGGTCTCCTCAAGGATCGTTTGATTTCTCATTTTGGTGATAAAGTCAGTGACTACATTTCATAGGATAAGAAATGGAAAATCCTTGCCAATGCTTACCATGGACAGGAGCATGTCCCGCCCTACATTTCGGAGCTACATGAACTAATTGCTGAGATCAGGATCCCCATCTCTCAAATTGTTGACAAGGTTGTGTGGTGTCACAGCAAATCGGGGGAGGTTACGGTCAAATCTTCTTACCTTGCTAACATTAAGGTATTGGCCGATGAGATGAGTTGGGGAAAGGTTTGGTTTCCTCAGCTCATCCCCAAAATAAATTTTTTTTGGTGAACCGCTCTTCATGGAAAAATCCTTACATTGGACAACCTATAGAAATGAGGAGTCTAGCTAGTCAATAGGTGTGTTCTTTGTAAAATGCAGGCTGAGACAATAAATCATATTCTTATACACTGCCCTTACACTTCTCAGGTGTGGGCCAAAATCATGAGCAAACTGCAGCTGGACTGGGTCTTTTTGGAGCACTTAGTCCAATTTATCAATAATTGGGGTCGCATAGCTGAGAACCCTCTCATCAAAATCCTTTAGCGTCTATTACCCCCACATATCTATTGGAGTCTATGGAAGGAGCGAAACAATCAGATTTTCAGAGGAGAGGACAACAATGTTGAAGGAATGGTGCGACTGACTGTGAATTTGCTGAAGGAAAACCTAGAAACCTACCACTGGAAACCCCCCCCCCCCCCCCCCCCNATGGAAGGAGCGAAACAATCAGATTTTCAGAGGAGAGGACAACAATGTTGAAGGAATGGTGCGACTGACTGTGAATTTGCTGAAGGAAAACCTAGAAACCTACCACTGGAAACCCCCCCCGCCCCCCCAAGGGATTGGAGTGTATGATATCTAAGGAATGGGTTCTTCCCACCTCTTTCTACATGATGGACAACTCCAAAGTTTTGACTAGACTAAACACTAAATGGTCACCCCCGGAGGAAAACATAACCAAGCTGAACTTTGATGGCATTGCCTCCAATGGTATTGCTGTGGGTGGAGGTATTCTTAGAGATAAAAAGGGTCACTTGATCTTGGCCTATGCGGTCCACCCAGGGAAGGGGTCTAATAATTTGGTTGATATGTCTGCTCTCCTTTGGGGTATAAAGGTGGTGTCTGATATTGGGATTAAAAGATTAATCATAGAAGATGATTCTAAAATTGTGATTGAGTTGAGTTAAAGGGAACTATACTACTGGCTGGATTCTGGCAAATGTGCTGCAAGACATCTGTTCACTGCTCCCTAGGTTTAATGATTTCAACCTTCAACACATTTATCAAGAAGGTAATGTGGTGGCTGACATGCTTGTGACCATGGGTCTTGCAGAGAATGGCTTAAGATGCTGGAGAGATTTAAATTCTCTACCCAAGCATGTTATTTCGCTTGTGGAAAAAGAAAGCAATTTTAATGATGAATAATGAGGCTAATTTTGATTGGTTGAGAAAGACAACGGGCAAGTTCACGAGGTGCCGCATCATTTCAAATTTTAAAAGAGATACGGGATTTGGTTCTATTAATTATTTCCAGTTGAAAAGATGGGCTATCACTGCCAATTTTAGAAAAGGTATGGCCTTTTTCAAATTAAAAGAAGACATAGAGCGTGACACATGCAAGGGTAATAATGATATGACTGATGTGATTAATGGTTACATCAAGACTTTAAGGCATTATCATTTCTTGACTTGCAAAGCTTATTCTTTTATCCTGGATAACCACGTGAATAGTACAAGCCAACTTTGTGAGAAGGAAGACAATAAAACCACTTGGTTTTTCATCTGGAGAAAAACCTTCTATATTTGTTGGGTTGCTGGCTTTTCTCTGGTGAGGTTTGTGCTGAAAAGAGGAGGGAAAGGTAGGATGTCAGTTGAGACCAAGGAGGAAGACTTGCCTGAATACAACTCAGAGATGGGTGGGGATATGGTGCAGGTGGAACTCGCTAGGATCGAGGATGAATTAATAAAAAATCCGTGCATTCTCAACTACCTTAAGGAGGGCGGTTTCTTCCTATTCATGAAGGCTATGGGTGGCAGTGATGAATTGGTCTCTTTGTAGTTGGTAAAAACATGGGATGAGCGCAAAGTCATGATAAATGGTATTACTTTTGAGATTAATGAGGAGGTTATTGCGTAGGCCATGGGTCTCTCCACAGAGGGGAGAAAATGGAAGATCACCAAAAGTCAAGATGATACCCATATGAAAAGATTCTTAAAAAAAATAGAGATTCCTGAATGATTTAGGGGAGGTTTCAACAAAATGACGCTGCCCGACCTGTGGATCAAAATGTGCCTCATTTTGATGAAGTATATCACTCTGGAAGGCCGCTTTGTCACCTGTTACAACTACCATTTCCTACTCCTTAACCACTTCAGGTACAACAATTCCATCTCCTTTCCATTTTTTTTGCTCCATTCGATGGAAGCTTCTGTTATGGAAGTCAGAGAAAAAAATGAGATCTCGACAGAATTATTATATTCTCCATCAAGGTTTGATGCTATGCCTAACAATTTCCATTTATCCCTCTATCCGCCTAGGACTGTTACTCTTCATAACTTTATGTTGTATCCTGAGAATCCTAATGAGCTATAGGTCACTCTTTCTAACCCCATGACTTCTTCCAAAACCCCTGTTTCCAAGAAGAATAAGTTGGGTTCTGCTGACGGTGACCAAATCACCATTGAGTCGGAAGGGGAGGAGGAGGAAAATGATAGTAGGTGGAGATCTAACAAAATTTCCACCAAAACCAGATACAAGCAAAAAGCTGTGAGAAAGAGGTGCCCTGATGAGGATGAAAAGGAAGAAGATTCAGAGGAGGAAGAAGAAATTAAGCAGGTGGCCAGGGGGAAAGCTAAAGTGGGGAAGAAAGTTAAGGTTGAGGAGAAAGAAAGGGAAAAAAAGAAGAAAAGCTCTATTATGGATGGGACTGAGAAAATTCATGACTCTCATGTCTCTGCCAGTTTCTGTCTCCCTGCCTTTGACCTTTTGAAGAAAAATCTCTTTTATGAGACAAAAGTGGACTCACCGCTCCTAACTTCCCAGCCCCTTAGCCCCCAGGTGGATATTAAGGGATCCCTGGAGGACTCCAAAAAGACAGATGAGAAAATGTCCGATGCTATAAGTGACACTCCCCATATAGCTAAAGGACCTTAGGAGCCCCTCTTTCTTTCTGACCCAAAGGAGGAGTTAAAGGAAATGAAGGTGGAAATCAAAAATCTCACGGAAAGCTTTAATAGGATCACAAACTTTCCTATGAAGGTCATGCATGCTACTGCTACTACGCTCCAACTCCTTCATATGGAGAAAGAAAAATTGGGAGGAGAGCGAAAGGATGAAGAACTATACCAGTTCCTCACGGATGACTGGCTTAAGCTATTGTTGATTGGCGGGGAAGGTAACCCCAAGTAGTTTCCTTTTCCTTTGATTATGGTTAACTTTTTTTCTTGGACTTTTCAGTTGGGCGTTGTGGGCCTGTTCGATCTTTGGTTAAACTCTAGTTTTTGTAATGATGGTTTTCTGATTGTTACTGTTAATGCTAACTTTAACGATAAATATTACCATAGGCTAGTTACCAACCTCATGGTGAGGTTGGGGCCTGTTACGACTTCCAGGCTGGTTACCAGCTCCGTGTTGGAGCTGGGGCCTATTGATTTTATTTCTTGGCTTTTGGTTTTTAAAATTGGCATAGGCTGAGGGTTTGCTGTGTGTGTTTCTTGCTGGTTGTCAGCACTCCTCGTGATGGTTGTGTCTGTTCGGGTCAGCCCACAGTTTTGGCTGCTTTTTAAATAAAAAATAAACAATCTTTGATGTAGCTGGGATTCTCTATTAATATAATTGTCTTCAGTAGCATCTATTGATACCTTCCACTAAGAGCATAATAGAATTCAGAAATTCATGGTACCTAATTTACTTTATTATTTCTAGCAACGTCAACATTACAGGAGATATATATTCCTATTTTTAAGGTCTTCATTTCTTTCTCTATATTTTCCACCACATTTAGCAAATTATTGAGATTAATTTATTTTTCATGAATGAACTTATTGAAACGCATTCCCCTAAATGAGTGGAAGGGTTTTTACCATAAAAGAAGTTTAGATAAGGGAAATCTTTGCCTATTTATCTTTTAAAGTTTAAGAATTAAATTATACTATTTTATTATATTTACACTATTTAATTATATTATACTTAAGCCAAAGGGTTGTAGCTCAGTTGGTTGGGCACAATTGGTGAGGATGATGGTATGACATTGCCATCCACCAAGGTTCAAACCACCGGAGGTGCGTTTGGGCCAGGTTCGACCCCTGGGTGACTTTGACGGACTGGATCCCCCTGCACGTGGCAGATTAGCCAAAGGATGACTTCTGGTTTAGATGTATGCTTACTCGTAATGTTGTAATCATCTATGTAATGGCAGAGATGTCGATATCTATGTAATCCGGTTGTTTCCATCAAAATAAAATAAAATTATATTATACTTAAATACATATTTAGTCTCTTTGTTTTCTCCTGTAGATTCTCACTATTTAAAAAATAATATTATTTTTTGGGTGCAGATTGTCATAGTCACTTGTCAAATCAGTACCAGGTATTTTACAAAATTTATGTATGTTGTTATAGATGTTGGTTTTTGAATTGAGATTTAAATGGAGTATCTTTAGTCTAAAATTAAAAGAGATATGTATATAAGTTTTGAAATTGACTATATTATTTCTTTAATATTATTTTAATATTACCTTAAAACACTTTAACACTTTAATATATATATATATATATATATATATATATATATATATATATATATATATATACACNTTTAATATATATATATATATATATATATATATATATATATATATATATATATATACACACACTTTAACATTAAAATTGGTTACTTTAAAATTTTAACATATATTTTAAAAGAGATAAGAATCCCTACAAATATTAGATAATATTAGTGAATACATTTTAAAAGTTCAAAATTTATAGTAAACTTGGAATATAGGATACATTTAACTTAATTTTTGTGAATTGTGACATTTAGTTATTGGAAATGGTAAATATAGAATTTTGTACTTAAATCTTAAATATTAGAATAAGTGTGGTATTGTAAATAAGTTTTGTATTGTTTAAAACTTTAATATTAATGATTTAATATAAATTAAAAATAATTTTTTTAATAGTATATTATTGTTGATTTTTTTATATATAAGTATAGTACATGCTCGAATTAGGAAACAAAACTATTTTTGCCATTATAAAACTATCAATTAAAAAAATTATTTTTTATAGTAAATTTTGTATTGTTTGTTTTACATTATAATATTATAATGTTGAAATATATCTTAGTTTAATAATCTAAGTTTAAAAAGCCTAATCTTTTAATTAATTATTAAAATTAAAATCTTAAAATAAATATAATTTATATAATTTAATTATGCAAATTCAAAAGAGTCTAATTATAAAGAAACCAAAAATATTCTAACATCAGCTTATGATGGGAGAGGCTTCGAGCGGGAAAGAATTTTCAAATCTCAATGGATCCCCAACCAAGCATGGAGGCCAAGTTGTGGGCTCTGGTTTTGGTGTAGGTCTGGAGAATGTCACAGTGGACATGGTTAATCCTTCGGCTGGCTCTCCAGTATCAGTTTTGAGTTTGGCATTGCAGGTGTCAGATTCTTCTCTGTGTGGTAAGGAGAATCATCCTCCTTGCCAGACTGTCACGGCCTGTTCCTCACCTTTGTTGGGTACTGCCGTGATTCCTTCAAAGGAAGTTTTGTCTTGTCCTTCACCTCTTGGCCCACTGTCGGCTAGAGAGAATATCTTAGAGAACGGGCCTAGCCCTTCTTTGGTGGAAAAGAGCTCCAAGGATCCACTATTGGGGTCTAGAGAAGAGACAATCATTGAGAATGTCAAGGTCAACCCCTCTACAACCAAAAAGTGGTCGGAAATCCTGCGAGCCAAACTGGTGGGAAAGCCTTCTTCTTCTGAAGGGGTTGTGAAGGCAGGCTTCCTGGCTGGTGAAGTCACTATTTTTGTTCCTGGTCAACTCTCTGGTGGATCACTATGTTTCAGCTATGGAGTTCAATCTCCTTGGTAAGTTCTTGGGCCCTCGATCCAATATTGAACTGGTTAGATCTTTTGTTAAGAAAATATGGTTTTTGAAGGGTCAGGTCGACATAGCTGCTTTACCTAAATTATTTTTTATCCTTTTCCTTTCCTAATAAAGAAGATCAGGATTATGTCCTGTGTGGGGGTCCTTAGATGTTTTGAAGAATGGTTGTGGCCTTCTATAAATGGACTCCAAACTGGGATTACTCTGAAAATTTCTTCAAGGACACCCCATTTTGGGTCAGTTTTCCTGGCTTGCCTCTCGAATACTAGAATGAGGAAGTCTTCAAGGGCTTAGCTTCCACTTTTGGTGGGGAGCTTCTTTTGGTTGATTCGATGACAAAATCTAAATCCTAATTGGTTTTTTCCAAGATCTGTGTCAATATTTGTTAGTTTGACAACTTTCCATCGGTTATCAATATCAACTCTAAATTGGGTGTTTGGAAGCAGGAAGTGGAATTTGAATCCCTTCCCTTCGCCTGCTTTGTATGTCACAAAATGGGTCATTGGGCTAAAAAATGTCCGAAGAAAGTAAAAAAGGATCCTAAAACAATGGTTTCTAGCCCAAACCCTCCTAAGGAGCCCAAAAAAATTTGGAAGGAGAAGAAGCCTCCTATTTTGGCTAAAGGTGAGAGTGTTAAAAAGGTTGATCTGGTTTTGGAAGGTAGCCAAGGAGATACAATTGAATCTAATGGGATAGAAAACCTGGAAGAGGGGGAATTTATGGTTTCTATTACCCATGTCTCAGAATCTCTAATGAAGGAGTTGTCTGTGGAGGTTGTCATTCCTATCAAGGCTAATGATATCAACCTCAAGAGTTTTCAGTTCAATGAAGTAGGAGCCTTCCTTACTGTTCTATCAGATAGTGATGGAATGGGGGAGGATTCACGGTCAACCAATCCTGAAAAGTCAGAGGAGGAGGAATTTTACTCTACTCCAAATACCCAGTCTGGTAGTGGAGATGATGATCCTTTTGCTGGTGAAGATTCCAAAATTTCAGACCTGAATAGAGCTCCTTGGACCACTCATATGAAGAAGAAGAGAAAAAAAATAGCAGAGAAATACCTCAACCCCTAGTTTAAAGGGAGTGGTTACTCATAGTAGGGCTGATGGTGGATCTAAGGTTTGAAGCTTGAAGGTGAATGTAGGATCTCCAAAGAGAACCCCAAGAAGAATCTCAAAAAAATATATCAGAGAAAGAGAAACCAAAAAGGATATTGCAGATGGTAAGCAACTGACCATCTAGGAAGTCTACACCCCAGTTAAGAAATGAAAGTCATTTCATGGAACATTAGGCGCTGAATGCCTCACACAAGCAGGATACACTTCAAAACTTGGTAAGAGATCATAAGCCTGATATCATTGTTGTTCAGGAAACTAAGATGGTTCAAGAAAAGGTTGAAAAAATTAGAATATTAAAAAATGGTGGTGGTTCTGGATCCATCTCTGATGGAGCCTCGGGTGGTATTGTTGTCTTTTGGAACCAGAATAATATTAGAGGTAAAATTCTAAATAATCATGTGAACTATTTGAGCATTAAATTTCTCCACATCGAGTTTGATTCTGAATGGGTTACTACTAATATCTATGCTCCTAACTCCAAAGCTAGTAGGACTCAATATTGGAAGATTGTTGAGAATCAAAGGCATTCTTTCTGTGATTCTCCCTGGCTAGTTATGGGAGATTTTAACTATCCTCTGAAAGATAGTGAGAAGTTTGGAGGGGTTGATAACCTGAGCCAAATGGAGGGTAGAGTTGAGCTGATAGATTTTCTAAATAGATAGGCTCTTGTTGATATTCATCTCCAGGGTGTTAATTACACTTGGTCTAATAGAAGAGTGGGAGTAGACCTTATTCAAGTTTGTTTGGATTGTGCCTTGATCTCTGGAAGTTGGCTCAATAGATTTTTTTGCTCGCGCTCCTCTACCATGAAGGTTGGGTCATATCACTTCCTTCTCTCCTTTGTTTCTGATTCGATGAACATAAAGGGAAATTTCCCCTTCAGATTTGATAAAATGTGGATTGATCATCCAGAGTTAGAGTATATTTTTAGGGATTGGTGGAGTGTTAACATTCCGGGGTCTGCTATGTTTCGGGTGTTTAAGAAACTCCAGCATATAAAAATAAATATTAAATCTTGGAGTAAGGAAGTGTTTGGTGACATATTCAAAGTTAAGCTAGATATACAAAAGGAACCTAATTTTATTTAGAGACTATCCAGCAGATAGGTATGTCTCAAGACCTTAAAGATAGGGAGATGACTCTTTTGGCCAAAACTCGTAACATCATTTATATAGAGGAAGTGTACTGGAGACAAAGGTCTAGATCACTTTGGGTGAAGGATGGCGATAAGAACACCAGGTTCTTCCACATGTCTACCTCAAAACATAGATCTTCCAACAAAATTTCCAGACTTAGGTTGGTTTTAGGAGTGGTTAGTAATGATAAGGATATTTCTTTGGCTATGGTTGACTTTTTTTCTTCTCTTCTTTCCAAAGATCACTCGCTGTCCATGGTTAATGAATCCTTTCTTCTCGGTTCTATCCCTTCCTTAGTGGATGATTTTAATAATAATAATTTGACTTCCATCCCCTCCTCGGAGGAAATCAAGTTTTTTTCTTTCTCCTTTGAGGGTGACAAGTCCCCGGGCCCAGACGGGTTTCCCTTGTTTTTTCAAAAATTCTAGCATATAGTGGGTCAGGATATCTATAATTTTGTTAAAGAATTGTTTGAGTCTAGAACTATGCTTAAAGATATTAATGCTAATTTCATTTCCTTGATCCCCAAGTCTCCTGGTGCTGATTTGGTTGACTCCTTTAGGCCGATCAACTTATGTAACTCATGTATAAATTTTTTTCCAAGGTTCTCATCCTCAGATTGCTGGCTATTCTTCCCCATATTACCTCCCCTAGCAGAGTGGTTTTGTTCCAAGTAGGAAAATTCTTGATTCCATCATGAAGGTGCTTGAGGTCATTGATTCTACCCACTCCTCTCTCAACCATGGTTTTATGTTGAAGCTCATTCTCTCGAAGGCTTATGACCGGGTGGACTGGGATTTTGTTATCAAGATTCTCCAATCCTTTGGTTTCTGTGATAAATTATTGTAGCTTTTTTCCCATCTTATTAGTACTTCTATGGGTCTGGTTATTGTGAATAGCTCCTCTTCCTGTTTCTTCAAGTCTTCCAGGGGGCTTTGTCAAGGTGATCATTTGTCTCCCATTGTCCTCGCTATTCTAGCGGAGCGTCTTGGTCATTATTTTCAGAATTTGGCTATTGATGGACATTTAAAGGGCCTCATTCCTTCCTTTACTTCTAGGCCTTGCTCCCATGAGAAATTTGTGGATGACACGGTTATTATGGGGTCGTCTACCATCCAGGAAGCCAGAATGATAAAACAAGCTCTTTCTAGTTATTCTCAGGCCACTGGTCAAATTGTTAACTAGTATAAGAGCTCTTTGTATTTCATTAATACGCCGTAGGAAAGATAGAATAGAATTGATAGAATTATTGGGTGTGAAATTGGTGCTTTCCCTACGACCTACCTTAGTCTTCCTTTGGGTTTTAAACCTCTTGACTCCTTTTGGGAAGGTATTGTGGATAGATTCAATAGGGAATTAGCTGGCTAGAAGGGAGCTCTTTTAAGTCAAGAGAGTAAAATTCAACTTCTGAAAGCTTCTATGTAGAGTCTCCCCATCTATGCCCTGAGTTTGTTTAAAATCCCTAGTAAAGTTGTAGATATTTTATAGAGTCGATTCAGAGAAATTTTCTTTCGATAAGGATGGAAGAAAGAAAGAGATTAGCCTTAGTTTCTTGGGACAAGGTTTGTACCCTAAAGAAATGGGGAGGTCTGGGGATCTACCCTTTAAGAGTTACTAGCCAGGCTCTCCTGGCTATGCAGATTTGGCGAATCTATGGTGAGAAAAAAGAATGGAATGAAATTATTTAGAACAAATATCTCTACTCCTTCCCTCATATATCTGATTTTATGATGTCTAATGTGAAGGTTCAAATCTCTTTTATTTTGAATTGTATCCAGGAAGCTAAGGAGATGACCTTCAAGGGTGCTAAATGGATTTTGGGCACTAGAAGGAGAATTCAGTTTTGGGAAGATTGTTGGCTTAAAGATTTTCCCCTAAATTTGATTCCTTCTCTCCAACCTTTTATTGATGTATGCATTAAGAGATTTGGTACATGGGCTAAATATTATTGGGAGAACCAGTCCTGGGCTGATCTTTCTGATGTAGATTATTCGCTTAAGCCCTTGATGTTGGATTTGAATGTCTAGAAAGTGGATTCTACCAAGGAAGATAACCTATTTTGGGGAATGCTACCTTTGGGAGTCTTTTCTATTTCCTCTGCCACTGAGATTTTTGTTGAAGCTTATGAATCCTCTTCCCTTTTAGGCCCAGGTTTGGGATAAATGGATAACTCCTAAAATTAACATTTTTTATTGGCTGGTTTCATAGAATAAGATTCTTACCATTGATAATCTCCAAAAGAGAGGAATCATTCTGCCTAATAGATGTTTTCTCTATAAGAATGCTAAGGAATCAGTCTTCCATATGGCTATTGAATGTCAATACTCTAGAGATGTTTGGCACCTCACCTTACAATGCTGGATGATTTGCTGGGTTTTCCTGAATAATATGGAGTTTTTTCATCTAGTGGAGAAATGCCACGGTTCCTATGGATAGGTTGCTATGGAAAATCATTTCCCCTCATGTTATTAGGAAACTATGACGTGAACATAATGACAAAGTGTTTAGAGATATTGCCCTGCCTCTGGTGATGATTGCTAAAAAGATTAAGAGAAGCATCAAGGATAATTGTAATGTCTTCAATGGACTTAAGCTGGATTTTAATGTTGGAGTTTCTACTGGCATGGAAGCAAATTCCTCCTCCCAGCGGGAGAATTCCATATGGCTTTCTCCCCCTCCTAGATGGATAAAAGCCAATTTTGACGGTGCAGCGAAGGGTAATCCGGGCCTAGCCAGTCATGGTGGAATAATTTGGGATGAATTGGATAATTGTCTTTTTGTCATGGTGCTCCCCATTGGTGTCCAGACCAACCACGTGGCAGAGGCAATGGCTCTCCTTCAAACATTAAAAAATACTAATGAGGAAATGCCCTCAAATGTGTGGATTGAAGGTGATTAGATGAATATATTAAATTGCATAAAAGGAATTACTAAGCCATCATGGTCTATTAAGGCTATTATTGATGAGGCTCACATAATCATTAATTCTTTCAAGAATGCCAATATATCGCATAGCTTCACATAGGTGAATTGTACTGCGGATGCATTGACAAACATCACTGTTAAGGTCAAGGACATCATGACCTAGCATGGTGGTAGTGATTTGATCATTGAGTTGAAGGCCAAGATGGCATTTGATCTGACTCATAGAAAAAGAGCAGATTTGGAAAATCTCAAAAAGATTTGATGAAAATATGCAAGTCATTAAATGCAGTTAAAAGGGTTACGAAAAGATTTGTATTTCCCAAGGTTGCTAAGTGCAGACACGCATACAATTGCACTTTTATCAATTTGAATTTGGCTATTGTGCTCTATCTCTATTTAGTTTCTACCATTGTTGTTGAGAGTCTATTCTCAGAGGGCATCATGGGTGGTGGGCTTGACCATAAGGAGCCGAAGAACTGTAAAAAGTAGAAGAAAAAAAATGATGTCTAGGATAAGCTCAAAATGGTGGCCTCACTACCTTCATGGATCTAAATATGAAGTCACAAAAGATTTTGTTGAGAGCTGGAAGGATGGTACTGTGCTTATTGGGGGAATGACCATTAAAATTATCGAAGACCTTAATGTTGAGGTGACTGGTTTGAAAACCAAGGGCATGAAGTTTTACAGAGATAAGAAGATATCCCAGAAGGCTATCCAACACTTCCCAAAGGACAAGGTGGAGGCTAAAAATATGGTGAAAGATTCTGGGGGATGTTATAATGTTGAATCCATCAAGGAGTTTTGGGTGAAGTTGCTTACTACTGTAATGGAGTATATATCCTTGGATGGGAGGTACAAAGGGCTCACTCTTACCATTTTGTGCTTCTTTATCACTTAAAACATAAGGTCAGGGTTTTTTTCCTTTTTACCTTCTACATTCTCTCCGTCATAGTATAATCGACCATAGGAAAAAAGAGAGCAAGCCCATTCTGTATGAGGGCCTCATTATTGTAATTGTTGAGCATGTTAAGAAAATTGTGGTTAGTAGCCCTCTTATTCTCTCTCCTAGAAACTCTAGTTCTAATAAGGCCTTGGGTAAATGGATTCGTTAGGGGGAGGATATTGCAAAGCCAACTGTTAAAAAATTAAAATTTAAAAGAAATAAAGGTATGGATATGGACTCTGATGGTGAGAGTGCTGACAGTTATGTGGATATGGATTATATCCCTCACAACCATTCTAAAGATGAGAGTAAGGAGTCTCTTCCAGTTTCAGCCAGTGATTTTGGTGAGGAAGAGGACAAGTCTATATTTTACCATATCGCCAAGGACAAATGGATTGACCCTGAAGACAAAGAGGGGGATGTGGGTGGTTAGCAAATTCCTATATTGGTCAACTATGCTAGCTCTGAAGATCATGATGTTCCCATTTCTATGAAGCTAGAAGTAGTCATGGAGGTGCATTCGGTGAGGAAGGAGGATGATACCCCTAGTCTAGACACTATTGAGAAGGGTAATGTCCCTTTTAGTTCTAGTAATATTCCTTTTTCTAGAACGGTTGACATGCAGGAACGAAATGTGTAACTCCTTCAAGAGGACATGGATGACAAAATTATCCCCCTTTTGGATTTCTCCAAACTGCGAATGTGATGTCGATGTACTCCTTCTTCCTCATGAAGTGGTTCTTCAAGGAAATAAAAATCCCCCATCTCATCTTTCGGTCCCTCTCTGCTAGATTTGATCTTCTTCAAGGAAATCTGGATTCTGGGTAAGCCAGGATTGATGGTAATAAGGATAAAGAGGAGGAGGATAATTTGAAAAATCTACGGGACAAATTTGACATCCTGGAGAACACTCTGAAGAAGCACATGAAGGATAATAACCTTTTTATGGGTTTTGCTATGGATTTCTTTAACACCATCAAATTGGAGTTGGATATTGGTTCTCCAATCGTGAATATTGAGGATGATAAAGATGATAAGGAGGATGTTGGTCAGCGCAAGCGTACGAATTATGCTAAAAAGAAGAAAATCCAAGATAGGATCTTGGAGCTCTTAGACTTCAATGTTGCTATCAAGAAGGTATCTGAGGCTAAGAAGGAAGTGGAGGGCACTCTTTTGGAGTTTTCCTAGGTCCTATTGTTCCCCTTATTTTTTGTTGGTTCATATTTTGGTTTTCAGTTGCTAGGTGGTTTAGCTGGTTTGTGGTTTTTGTCTCCAGTTTTTTGTGTTAGTCCTAGGTTTTGCGGGCTGGGCTTCAATCCTATTTCAGTTTAGTGGACCTATCGCCTATTTCTTTTTTGTAATGGTTGTAAGGAGTTTTAGGTCCCCATAAACCCTATTTTTACCAGCAATCAAAACCATAGAAACCAAAAATGGTTTTGTTTGCCAATTTGTGGGATAAATATTTCCTAGCATTAAATTTTCATATTAATGAATCAATATAGAGTAAAATCAAATATATCATGTAAATTCAAAATAATCTAATTATAATCATAATTATGAAAAATGAATATGATGTACTAGGAAATTAAATTGTCAACATAAAGTTATAGAATAATTATTTATTTAGTAAAATAAGTATTCAAGTATTTTTTATTAAATTATTAAATTTAACTTTGATTTTTATCAAGCATTTAATTAAATTAATTAATAATATAGTTTAATAATGTAGTTTAATAATTTAATTAGATTTTAAATATTTTTTTCATCTTTATAAATCAACTCAATTTATAATTTAAATCAAACTTTAATAATTAAATTAAACATTAATACTTAAATCATAAAAATTAAATCAAACTTCAAAAAATATATCAAATTTTATTAATTAAATAAATTTATAATTTTTAAATTAAATTTGAAAAATCAAATCAAGCTTTAATAATCAAATCATATTAACAGTTTAAAATAAAGTCAAGCATAATAAACATTTGTCAAATTTTATAAAGATAGTCAAAGAATACAAATATCTGAAGTAAAGTCAAACTTCAACAAGAAAGTTAAACTTAAAAAATGTAGTCAAACTTTTACAAGGAAGTCAAAATTTAAACTTTGATCAAATTTCAAACATTGGAAAAATTTCAAACTAGGTTCAGACTTCAAACTTATGTCAAATTTGAAAATTGTGTAAATTTAAGTGAAAATTTTGAAATTAGGACCAATTGAAAGAACATTAAAGACATTTGTTAGCTATATCTCATATAAAGGCTTCACAAGGAATAAGAAAAATTATATAGCATTAGAGTTTAATCTTATTTCAAGGTAATTCAAGCATGATAAATAAAGTCAAATTTCAAGGTAAAGTCAAATTCTACAAAGATAGTCAAAGAATAGAAATTCATTCAAAATTTACAAACTCACTTAAATTTTAGAATAAAACCAAAATATCTTAGGTAAAGTCAAACTTCAACAAGAAAGTTAAACTTCAAAAATGTAGTGAAACTTTGATGAGGAAGTCAAACTTCAAACTTTGATCAAATTGTAAACTTAGGGAAAATTTCAAACTTGGGTCAAACTTTGAACTTAGGTCAAATTTGAAAATTACATAAACTTAGATTAGAATTTGAAATTAGGACCAATTGAAAAAACATTAATTATATTTGCTACTATATCTTATATAAATTCTTTACAAGGAATAAGAAAATGATATAAGATTGGAGTTCAATCTTATTTCAGGGTTCAATTATTAATAGGGTTTAGATTTATACAATCCAGGGTTCAAATTAAATTTAGCTTTAGGTTATGTTTAGGGTTTAACATTAACTTTGATTTTTGTTAGTGTTAGGTTTTAGTTTGGTTTAAGATTTTAATTAATTTTTCCTTACTGCTAGGGTTAGGGTTCAAATAGAATTAGTGTTACTTTTTCCATTGAATTATGAATCAATTAGGGTTATAGTTAGCATTAGGATTCAATTAGATTGCGAATAAGATTAGAATGCAATTAGGGTTAGTGTTTAGGGTTTAGAGTTAACGGTTAAGGATTAGATCATTAGGGTTCAATTTACTTTAGTGTTAGGATTAGAGTTCAGTCATGTCTATGGTTTAAGGACAATGCACAATTTTAAGGGAGAATGTAGTCAAACTTTGATGAGGAAGTAAAACATCAAACTTAGATCAAATTTTATACTTATGGAAAATTTCAAACTTGGGTAAGAATTCAAACTTAGGTAAAATTTTAAAATTAGGTCAAACCACAAACTTAGGTTAAAATTTTGCAATTAGGACCAATTGAAAGAACATGAATGAGAGTGAAATACATAAAACATAGTCAAACTCCAACAATAAATTTAAACTCCAAAAAAGTAATCAAAGTTATACATATGTATAACCTTTTTCTAAAAAAATGATATATTAAAGTTTATCAATAAAAAACTTAAAAGAACATGTGATTTAAAGTATAATGCCCCAGGGTGATCCCACAATAGTGGGTTACACTTTTTTGCCTAAACGGACATTGAACTCTACATTTTGAGAAAAACTTTCACATTCGGATGCATATTGTTGTTAAACTGTTTGAAATCGGAAGACGAAATAAACTAGAGTCTTCTAGGATTTTCTGTCTAGATTCTAAATATATTTTTTAAATTTTTTTTTGAATTGATTTTAATGGCTTTTTTTTTCTCCCACTAAAACTGCTATGTTGCTGAAAACGTCTTTTTCAAAAAGGTATAATGACTTCGTACAACATAACTTTTTTTCTAAGATAGATATCGATGTGCTTCTTATAATTTGGTTTTTTAACATCCATATGGAGGGTATGCAATTGGTTTGATGACATTATCATGATTATTGCATATTTTATGAATGTTTGAAGTAGAGTCAACTGTAATTTCGACATACCTTGACTGCGTAACTGATAACTTCTTGTGTATTTATCAAAATTCAATTTTTTTTTTTGATATAAAGAAGACTCAAAACCGGAGGGCACTGTTATTTTTCAATTTTTTTTTTCTATTTTCTACTATTTTTCATTGAACGTCAAACCTGGAAGTTTATATTTGATAAAAAACCTACATCTGATGCACGTTAAAAAACATAGACCTAATTAATTCAAAATTTGTCAAATCTATATTTGTTAGAAAGCTCATTTAGAGTACTTGTGCGATGCAAAAGGAGGTGTCCCTATTCTTTGATTTGAGCCCCATGCTTGAGCCCCGAAGCCATGAGAACTACAGATTGTTGTAGACATTTGCAGATGGCATCATTTTTAGGGGTTTCGATAGAAAGTAGTTTCGATCGAAAGTGTTTCCATGATTTGGCAGTTTAGTAACATCTACCAAAGCACTTTCGATAGAAAGTAAACAGTTTCTATCGAAAGTGAAAGATGACTTTCGATAGAAACCTATGTCGGCCTCTTTGGTGTCGTTTCGGGTACAGAATGATTACATATAAATAAATATATGTTTTTGTCATCTTGTTATCTCGAAAGTCACAAAATACTTCACGA
>MU227969.1:1056986-1097201 GCA_018584345.1 Thuja plicata | reverse complement strand
ATATTTGTAACCAGTGAGGTTTTCATGGTCAGTGAGGCTTAATGAAGTTTATTACATAGTGGGTTTTTACCCTTCAATGATTTTCCACTCAAACATTGGTGTTATGTGATGTGCATATATGATTCAACTATTTTATGGATTGATATATGAATTTCTGCTATTGTTTTGTGTTGATAGTCAAAATTACATTTTCATGCAAGTAATTTTAAAGCATCTACATGTTTAATAAATTTACATTAAAGACCATTAATTCACCTCTCCCTCTTAGTGGTCTAGAGTATCTCAACAAAGTGCAATGAGATTTAATGATTTCCAATTGTGTTTGAAACCCTAGATCCAATATAATTTCCATTAAATAATCTCTAGGTAACCACTCAGGGATTCCATTGTGACAAAGGACTGTAACAAGGAATGAAGAATGTTATGGTGAAAACTGGGAAGCCTAATCTTAATGGACAGAGAAACAATTTTCTCTATGATTGTTAATTCTGATTTATATCCTTCTCTACTGTCCCATGATCATGTTCAAAAGCATCCATGTTCAAAATAGTTTCACAAATTTCAAAATATGAACCAAATGAGGAGATTCGATAAAATGAATAAATCACATTACAAATTGTCTTAGGGAAACTCGTGTCCCATGGCTACCGCTGTGAAATCATTTCAAACCAGACCTTCCATTTGCCAGTAAAAAATAAATGCCCATTTGCCAAAACAAGCACAAAGAAAACTCACAGCTGAAAGAAAGCTCGGACAACATAAAGTATAGAGCATTGAAATGTGCATAAAATAAAAATGGGTTTCAAAGAGTAAAGTCACAGTTTTCACAATTGAAACCCTCAACTAAGAGACCCGCGGCTTCCAAGAAAAATAGAGCTTGTAGGGTTTTCATTATCTTTTTCTTTCAACTAGAGCACAAATATATGAACCCTCATTCATGAGCATATAAAAGCATATTTAGCAGGGACACATGTATCAAAAGCTAATAAGAAAAAGTCCAGATGTCTAATGGAATCACCAATACAAGAGGAAAATACAGAGTTTTTATGATTTTTCAAGTAATGAAATCACAAATGATCTACAACATTGATATTTCATTTAATAAAAGGTACAAAGACATACCTAATGAGGGACGTGGCCTGCGAACAAAATGGAGAGCTTACCGGCCATATTGAATGCAAAGAATCCTATGGGATCTTCAGCTAAAAAAAATCCATCGAGATTCACCTATTCTTTGCATCTTCGACATACAATAGTAATTAGGGCCCTCTTCCACTCGCATGCACAGCTCGATAAAAAATGAGCCTTTCTTTTTATAATCAAGAGGGTGTCACAATTACAACGGTATCATCACAATTGCGACAACATCGGGGGCACTTGGAAAAAAACAAAAATACACACAAATGGTAGTGCCGTCGCAAATTAGCATCAAAATTTGACCCCAAATGTTGTAGTGTATGTATGTTTCTGCCCATCAAACTTATTAGTTTCTACACTTACCCTGTAGCCAAAACCTCCTTCATGTTTCTTGGTGAAAAAAGGAGTGGTATTGGGAGGAGGCAACACCTCTACTCTACGCGACAGAGAATGACTGTAGTCGTAGTGTTTATGTGGACTGCATAGTGTTGAGATGGGCTATAGTCCCAATTCTTGTATGGGACTGCGTAATGTATGTTGTGTTCCCAAATATGGGATCGGGATGTCAGAGCCAGAGGAGATATCCATGCTACGTTTGAGCAAAGATGGGAGTGCATTTTTGACAATAGATGGCGACAAAAGACTAGTTACTGTTGAAGTGACATGAGGATGACAAGGAGTGTAATCATTTCCTTCACTACCGAGGTTCAATTCTATTTTGAATGAAGAAAGTGGTCTGTCGTGCTAGAGATGACCTCTGCGTCCTTGACAGGCACACTGTTCACAACCTGTATGTCCATATGATTTGTCATCAGGCTGAAGGTAATGATGACTATAAAAAATTGGACCATAACTTGAAGATGATGAAGAAGTCGTTGGAGCAGGGGCTAAAACATAGGTAGGTGAGATATTAGAATACTAAGGATATGTAATTTGGTTGTGAGAGGAGATGTGAGATAAACCAATACCATTGTTGGCAAAATCTGTCAAAGGAATATAATATTTTATATGTGTTTCCTCTGATAAGGCTGGAAACATTGTCTCATTAAAAACCACATCTTGAATCCTCAGAATTTTCTTCGCAATTGGATCCCACAAATGAAAACCAAATTGATCTTCACTATAGCCCACAAATATACATCGCTGCAATTTTGAATCTAGTTTTCTCCTCTTCTCCTTAGGAACATGAACAAAGACTTGACAACCAAAGACCCGGATGTGAGAATAAGAAATTATATTTCCCAACCATTCTTATTTCAGAATGCTAAAGTCCAATCGAGATGAGGGACTGCGATTAATTAAATAAACAACGGTATTACATGCTTCCATCCAACATTCTTTGCCCAAACCAACATTAGAAAGCATACATCTAGCTTTCTCAAGAATGGTTTGATTTAGTCTTTCCACTACCCCAATTTCTTGTGGATTATATGGGACAACCTTGATTCTTCGAATACCAAGATCTGAACAAAAATGATCAAACTATAAAGAGCACTATTCACCCCCATTATCCATCTTTAGACATTTTATTTTATGACCACTGTGATTTTCAACAAGTGCTTTGAAAATTTTAAATTTTGAAAACACTTGAGATTTACAAGACATCATGTAAATCCAAACTTTTTGAGTACATTCATCAAGAAAAGCAACAAAATAGTTTACGCCTCCATAAGAAGTTACCTCCGTAGGTCCGAAGACACCCCAGTGCACTAGCTGCTGTGGCGTTGTCTTCTTGTCATGTCCATTCTTCAAGAAGCTAACCTGTTTATGTTTTCCATAAAGACAATGTTCAAAAAAATCCAAATCTGTAGATTTTAGACCCGGTAGTTGATCACGGTTGAGCATCACCTTAGGCCTTTCTTGCTCATGTGGCCTAACCTTTGATGCCAAAGATCTACATCACTGCCCATGACTATCATAGCATCTCCCACCTCACTAGGACGCTCTAAAAGATACAAACTACCAACTCTATGTCCTTTGGAAATCACCAAAGAACCTTTGGTTACCTTCCATGAATCCATTAAAAAAAAAGTATGTTAGCCTTGTGTATGTAACTGACATAAATCAATTTCTCTTTAGCTTTGGAATATGACGAACATCTTTGAGCAGCCATTGACCTCCTCCTTCCAATGGCAAAACAACATCACCTTTGCCAATAATTTCACAAGAATTAAATCACCCAAATAGAATTTTCCAAATTTACCCTCTTGATAATTTGTGAGAGAATCCGTGCAAGAGGTGGCATGAAATGAAGCACCGGAATCCACAACCCAAGAATTTTCCTTTGTGTCACTTGTAGAAAGTATTAACATACCATCATCCTTGTCATGCTATATGTTAGCTTCGCTGTCCAAAACCCTTTCTTGGGCTAAATGTGCTATCTACATGAGCGAAAGTATAGACGAAGATGATGGAATATGGAGGAACTAATCATATTTTCAAAAATCATTTTAAAAATTTATAAGCTTAAAAAATTGCATTTAAACTATAAAAATAATAAAATTTATAACTAAATATAAAATTTGGTGAATTGTAATTGGATACAATTAGGAAAAGTAGTAGTATAGTATAGCTGAGTGGACCACAAGTACTTTGAACACCAAAAAGCTTCAAGAATACATAGAAGGGATCAATACATAGAAGAGATCATAAAATGATAACTACAATGATATAAGATTTGGTCAAAATCCTTATTTAACAATATCTTATTTTAAAATGAAACCCAATACATTAATTTTTAGAATCCCTTTATAAAATTAAAAACTTTAATTTGCTATCCATCATTTCTTTTTTTGTTAGAAAAAAGACTTTATATAATTGTTAAATTTACTTTATTTATCAATTATTAATAAAATGTGATAAAAATTGATATTGTTTAGTAAATCACTTCACTTGCTTCACTTACTTTAGTGGTATAATCTTATGAAAATATTTTTTGTGCTCTATGAACATGTTAAGTATGATTTTAGAACTATTAACATACTTCAATATTCTCTTTGAATGATTTGACATGATGTGAATCTTAGCACTATTAATATAGTATTTTGAGGTTGATTCACTCCATAATTTGAGACTCAATGTTGTCTAACTCATTCTATCTATATTATCCATATTAAAAACAATACGGCCAAAATAAGATTTATTCAATCTCTATATATTAGACTGAACAACAACAAGATTCTTAGCCACATGATACATAGTAATCTTCTGAATATTTTTTTAAAAAAGGCAAAAATGGTGGAGCCATTATGATATATTAATATTTAATAGAAATACACTGCTTCAAGGGCTGAAGAGGGAAAGAAGTAGGAAAGAAAACCCTCTATTCCAGCCTAATACAAGTAAAAATATATACAAGACCCAAAGATTTTAAAGGACCCGCAAGAGCATTTTTGCTACGAAATGCAAAGAATGGTGATTACACAGCTAATAGTTATTCCAGTTTCCACAATGCCCAAAAATGACCCATAGGCATATCTGCCATACAAAATGCAGAGCATGACTACTTCTTGTAAAACAATAATCCAGTTCCTTATCTATTTCCATTTTAGACCATCACGCAAAAACTCCAAGCCCCAACGATGAGGTACCCAAAAATCAAAACATGACAGTGGTGTCGATTTACTAAATCCTCATTTTACCTTTTCCTTTGCATTGGCCTCTGCCGACTTGGGAAGTTGCCAAGGATGTAGGAGAGATGGTAGGTGGATGAGACTTTACTATGTCATCCTTCTCTAGAAAAGCCAGTATAATGGAGATTCTTCTGAATAATAGGAATGCATTTGCCACCATCCCGCATGGCTGTATATCCATAAATTTGATTATTTCCCTCCTCAAATGTAGTTGGTCCCATCCCTCTAGAGCCAGCTTAAGAATATCATATTAAAGAGTCGTGCACACTCATTTTTCTCCTCTAGATGGTATGGTAGAAAAAGCCCACCAAGCCAAGCCTTTGAGTTCCAGAGCTGGTATCCTTTAAGAGCCACATGAAGCTCCCCTTCCATTACAAATTCTGGTTTGAGCAATTTAGTTGCCATTCAGAGGAGTAATGTATAATATGAAAGCATATCATACCATTAAAACCCCCCCATTCTTTAATAAAGGGCTGCAAATTAGTACTCAAAGTCCATATTTTCTCACATTAAATGGGTAAATTCTTCTTTCTACAAGATTTATCAACAAAAATGATATCATGAATTAATTTTACATAATATAAGATAAAGATGAGAGTATACAAACATTGTGGTTTAACCAGTTTGTGGAAATCAAATCCCTATCCAGTATAACTTGAAGTAGATCCTCCCCTAATCTTCCATTGGATGAAGTAAGAGAATATACATGCATATCCAAATCTAAAAATCCTTGAACATTAATAAAATCAAGAAAATCCTTACTATTGTCCATCACAATAGTAGAACCACCTTTACTATCAGTTTTAAAAAGTAGAGTATTGAAGCCTCCCATTAATAATAATCTATCATTACAAATTTAGGATCTGAAAATGGATAAGGAATTCTATAGAACTCTTATAGAAACTTTATTGTTGGGGAAAATAAAAATTGGAAACTACCCAACAAGAACCAACACTCAAATGTTCAAACCTAGTAGCCATATGATTGGAAGAAGAAATGATAATAGCACCTTTAACAAGCCTTGGATTTTAAAAGGTAGGAGAACCACCTAATGGTCCCATCAAATCAACATAGTGAACACCAACATCCTTAGAAAATGATTGTTTCAAATACACAAGCTCCAATTAAAGAATTCTAGTTTCTTACATGAGACAATTATCTGGTTTATACCCTGTTATCAAATTAGATAACAAAGCATCCTTATGGGGTGATTCAACCGCTAATATTCCATGAGATAAAACTTCTAAGAAAAGTCAAAGAATTTAAAGTGTCAAACGACAATGTCTCTATGTGCCACATAGGTACTTGATGCCATTAGTTATGAGCCCTAGAGACAAAGGTTTTGAGGACTTGTCTTTATAAGATTTAAATAAAATTATTCTTCTCCTTATCAATGATATTTACAACTCATCTAGATAAGGTATTGATCAAGGTTATATTTATATATCTAACTTTTGATGAGCCTTATGCCATGCATTTAGTGTTGTAGACATATGAGGAGTTAAAAGTATTCCAACATGGTGAAGAAATATGTATGTAGTGATATATTTTTGTTACAAGAGCATGAAAATAAACATTCATTTTAATATGCGACTTTATGTTCTATCTTGTTCCATATTTGTTGGTTGTCATAGGAACATTGGTTTGGTGCATAAACTAAATTTTTTGGCAAAGGATAAATATTAGCCATAATATGTAATAATACGGTTGTTCATTTGATTTATTAATTGTATCTTTCATTTATGTTGTGTTGCACATTAGTGATATTAGGGAATCCATAGAGGACATGGTTCACAATGAATATTTCTCATCCACTTGTGCTTTGTAATGGTTAAGTATATGGCATGTTCGATTAAATTTTGTAATAGGTTTTCCTTTTTAAATTATTATTGTGCTATTTAAGTAGTTAGTGGTTTGTTCACAAGGGTTCCTACGTAGGGTGTCACATGCTAAATACCATTTGTGTAGAGGCTTATGCAATGGCGTGTAACAACATAGCATAGTGAACTCAAGGCCATAGTGTGGATCTCAAAGATCTAATTCAAAATTTAAGAATCTCCATAATATAAAATTTGCATGATTCACAAACTATATATAATAATGCATAAACTAATGCCAATTTTTAAATATACAGTATAAGAGGTCCAAAATTACATTTTGACACAAGTTTGAGTACATAAGCCAATAGAAAGGGAAAACATAAGGAATCATATTCCTTTGCAATATACTAGAAGGTTGAATATAATGGATACATAATGTACATAGCTAATGAAAATCTTGAAAGGAAATACCAACATTTGCCGCCCTAAAGAAAACCGAAGGAAATAAAATTGTCAAAGTATTTTCCACACAACCACATAGTATTATACATCCCTAAAATTCATTCTAACAAGAACGATACCCAACTATACATGAGGATACATAGAAATTTAATTATTCTATGTAATGAATATCTTCCCCCATCGAAGAAGATTATTCCTTGAAATTTTTTTGTTTTTAGATCCGGGTCAAATAATTTGCCTTTATTATTTCAAAACAACGATGTTATTGGCATACCAAATGCCCAATGAGTAATCATTAAAAGGACACTAGATAGGTACGTCATCATCAAAGGATTCAATCCATACCTTATTAGAAATTGGAGATGAAGTTTCATGATTGAAGATAACTTGTAGTGTAGGAAAGTACATCTATTGCGAAACCAACGTGTCATTGTGGTTTCAAACAATATAAATGATTTAGCAGCCCAAAGACGTGATTTGAGGTAGAAGAGTCTTGTAAAGAAGATGCATTGTAAGAAAACTTTGGGAGCACATTTCTTATATTACATTATGTAGGCAATATAATTTTTTGACTAATTGTAACTTTTTTCTATGTTGAGAACCAAGCCATGGTGGCCCATTCCCTTCAAAAACATGTTTCATATTGTTTCTTATAATACTAGAAATGTTATTATTTTAACCAAGTGGGTCCCAAATGCAATCTAGATTACACAAACACCTCATCCTCCCATGCTTTGAACTTTGATTACATGTTCATCGCGCCTTTCAAAACTGAGGGCTCATAGAAAAAACAATCATGTTTGACAAGTTCAAATCCATATGGACATTCTTGTCTTCTAGCAAATGAAGTTAAGGTTATAGATCTATTGAAACATAGGGTGCAAAATGTATGATGAGATAACCATAAAGTTAGGAGTGGAAACGAAAAAAAAATAGCTATAAAGGTAACATCAATTTCTGTGTAAATAAAAATGTAATTAATTATAGGGACATTATATAATAGGCATTTTTAATTTATAGTCGTAACAACATATTTCTAAACCCACATGCCTATGTTAGATGAAAGACCCCACTTCAACATGTGAACTCCTTTGAACTAGAAAATAGTTTAATGATTTATTAAGCTTTATTCTTGAAAAAAACATTTAATGCACAAATCTAAATTTTAATAGTATAAAATTAAATATGTGTGTCTACATATATATATATAATTCATTGTATTATTTTATTAATGTCTAACATAACTTTCTTAAGGCTGAACTATCTGTTAAAGAAGACAGTATTTGTTGTTCCATTATAAAAACAGATTTATGTATCAAAAACGACATCAATATATAATTTGACAGGACTATACCGGAACCCTATAATAAAATTGGGTAGATTTTCAATTGTTAATAATTAATTAGAGTTAAAGATAACAAAAGGAAATTATCCATGAAAAATCTTAAACATGTATAAATCTCACTTCAAATTACAATAAATCAGATTGAGTCTGAAATTTTATTTGAAACTATCTCGTAACAAAGATCATAACTACCAAAAGGCAAAGCCTGTAGATTTATATTTTGATATAATACATAGATCCAGCTTTGTTGAGGAATGAAAAGACAAGAAGGTACATTTGCTAAAATTAAATTAAGGTTAAACACAGAAAAAGGAAATTGTAAAGATAAAAAATAAAAAATATATACAATTCTGACTTCTAATGACAATGGAGCAGGCCGTGCCTTCAATTTTATTCGGAACTATCTCGTAACAAAGACCTTTACTGCCAAAGGAGAAAGCCTGTGGATTTATTGATGGTTTCCTTTGGAATAATACATAGATCAAGCCTTGTCGAGGTAAGAAAAGACGAGGATACATTTTTATTGATTCTAGAATAATTTATTTGCACTCTGCTGAAAAGATGGACGAGCTGAAAAGAGGGTACACAGAGTATGATAAGACGGTCTTTTGTATGTCAGAGTTCATACTTGAGGAATAGACCTGCTTTTCGTAACCTATTCTCCACTTCCAAATCCATACGACTGTTCATTTCTGGAGTGAAATGATTCTTCCAGTCACCAACATCACCTTTGCGAAAAAAATATCGATTACTGAAATGAGAATTTTTGTAATTCATTTTGCCATTTGTGTTAACTTCTAGAGTGGAAAGAGATTGAAAGCTGCATTGACTGTCTATGCAACGGATTTCTTCCTCTGTCAAAGAAGATTTCCCCAGGAAATCAGAAATCTTTTTTATCTGGGACAAAGAATCCGCCTTCATATCTTCATAAGTCAAAAACAAGATGTTACTCCGATTCCTGCTGGCATTCCAAAAGCCCAAGACATGATCAGCAAAAGGACCAAAGAGAGAAACACCATTGACAAAGGAGTCAAAGAATACTTCCTTGGGAACTGGAGATGTCGTTTCACCAGTGAGCATAGTCTGCAGTGCTGGCAAGAACTTCCAGTGGGAAACGAATGTGTCCCTCGGATTTCGAGCGATATAAATGATTCGGCAGCCCAAAGCCGTGATTTGAGGTGGAAGAGCAGAGTACGGAAGATGGCTACTGAGMAACCTTGGAGAGGGCATTTCTGAAACTGTAGTTGCGGCATCAGGCATTGCTCGTAAACTGTAGGTTTTTTCTATCCTGGTAATCAAGTCATGTGCATTTTTTCCCATCAATACGTTGCCCTTGCTTTCGCTCATGATGCTGGCAACGATAGATTTCAGCCAGGTGGTTCCTGTCTTCATTCCAGAGCAAACAAACACATCGTCCTCCCTTACTTTGAACTGTGAGTACATTTTCGTTATTCCTTCCACAAGTACGCCATCATAGAAGAAACCATCACGTTCAACAAGATCAATTCCATAGGAACTTTCTGGCCTTGTACCAGATGAAGTGAAGGCTAAGGCTGTCGACATATTCAAACAGAGGGTCCGGATTGTATGAAAAGTGATAGCTTAAGAGTGCTAATGATAACAAAGAAGAGGTGCATCTCTTAATATATAGAGGACGTTTTCAATTTACGCTGGCAAACGAAAGATCCCACATGGGCATCCCTACCATTATTGCCCACGAAATAATATTATAATTTCTACGCTCCTTCTTAATATCATAATATTAAATAGATTTTTTATTTCTCCGTTCCCCCACATGTCAATGTTGAATGGAAATTCGGAGGGCACTTGCCCACTTTCAATGTCAAAATCCATCGAAAGACTCCACCTGCACATGCTAATGATTATGGGCTGGGAAGTAGAACTCGTCATGAATAAAAAATAGACCAGCCCACTACTATAGGATCGCCATTAATACATATTATCTGCCTGCAGAGAGTTCATCTTCCCCATACAACTCACTTTCCAACGTCGGCAACGTGAAAGCCAAGAACATCAATTAATTACTAAAAATAGTAATGCCCAAAATTTGAGGCCTGCAAGATCTGTTACAGTTACAGGCGTGCATTGATCTCGAGCGTCATATGCACATTACTGCAGAGGAGCGAAGTTCCTGTTAAAGCATGGAGTAACGGTTTTATTTTTTTATCTCTTTTATATGATTTTTAACATAATAATACAGAACCATATTGATGAAGATTATGATTTTGGTTTGTGACTGTTCTTTTTAAATTGAAACCATTGTGACGAATTTTATGAAATTTAACTTCAAATCAGAAACCTCCAGCTTAAGTGCTGGTCTATCAACTGCTCTAAATTCCAGTGTGGGTAGATATTGATGTTCTATTAACAAGTTTTAATGAGTTTGGTCAATGGTTATACCCATCTATTTTCTACTGTCCTGGAAAAGATTCCATTTTGACTAAATTTATCATGATTACATAACTACCTTTCCCATTCGTCATCAACCCATGATGAAGACATACTTTTATGGGCCCTCACAATTCCCCAAATTCTTTACACCATGTCTATGCTCGATCAAAGCTGTCATACAAACTGCAATAATCTTTCCCCTGTCTAGAAATAAAAATATTACATGACAAGGAATTTGGAATGTGCGCAGGGTTCAATATTTGATCCCTTATTTGTGAATATATTATTCAATCTTATTATACATTTTACTATATATTGTAATTAAATAATCTATATGTAAATCAAAATGTTGATAAAAATAGATCAATACTTGAACACGTGAACTTATAAATGTTATATTAAAAACACATAAATAAACTCATTAACAAGTGAAATAAATAACTTTTTCCTCAAATATAATATCATAAAAGCTATATATTATGTGTGTCACTTAGAAAATAATATCCTCACTTAATCAAATAAGATGCTCACTTAAACAAGTATTGTTATCTTAGTGTACACATATTATTCTTATGTGTACAACTATTGGGGTAGGAATGTATATGCATTAGATTATTTCATATTAACAATTTGTCTTATCACAAATATAAAAGGATAGCCCTCACGACTAGTGGTCCCTCTCCCCTAAATGCCTTGTATTTTTCCATGAAATGTGTGAGATTATAAAAAAGTTTGTGTTCAACTATTGGCCCCTTTGTGTTGGATATAAGTTCTATTTTATATCATAATGTGTTATTTTAATAGCAACAAATATTTTTTTTGTGTTTAAGTATTGGTCCTTTTGAGTTGGATATAAAAGTTAGATATGACTAATATTTATGATTACTAATAGGTATTTGGTCAATGGAAGTTGCATATATGTTATATTTAATATAGAAATACAATATTCAACTAATAAAAAATGATGTTTTTAAATTCAACTACTAGGGATTTTTAGGTTAAATTTTGGTCGAATCTTTAAAATGTCAATTTTTGGACACATTTTACTGTATGCACCCTAAAATGGTCGCCTAGACTATGAGCCCCATTTATCATTTTATCAATTTATCAAATTCTTGAATCAATGCTTTGGAACATTTTCAATTCAAATCAATTTCCTTGATCAAATCATAATTAATTCGATTATTTTAATATTTTCTAAGGTTTGATCATTTTTACTTAATTAAAAGATTAAATCTCCTTTTTAATTAAATAAAATTCATCTTATTTAATTAAATTAAATTTCTCCCTTTTAATTAAATAAAATTCATCTTGTTAATTAAATTAAATTTCTCCCTTTTAATTAAATAAAATTTATCTTATTTAATTAAATTAAATTCCTCCCATTTAATTAAATAAAATTCTTCTAATTTATTTAATTGAAAGAAAACCCCTCTTTTAATTAAATAAATAAAAACCCCCACTTAAAACACTTTATTTGATGAAAAATGAAATAAATTAAATAAAAATCCATTTTTCTTCACATCTTCCTAAGTGGTGGGCTTCTTTTTGCCTCTTAATCATAGCCTTTGATTTTTGCCTCTTAATCTCCACCATTCACTTTCCTATAAAAGGAGACCTCTCCTTCTCATTTTCATAATATAGAATTTTTAGGTATTGTTATGCTACAGGTTTGGAGAGCAATTTTCGAGGAGGATTTGAGCACTCAAGCTTGGATATTGCAACTTCTCTCTTCTTGTCTTCTTCTTGCATTCATGACTATTCATGTAGATTAGATTCATGTTTCCTTTCATAGAATAATCTTGCATTGTTATCATTTAGATTAATTTCCTTTTATGCATTGCAATCATATAGAATACATTTCATTTTTATGCATTGAATCTCTCATTTCATGGCGTACTTGCATAGGCACAACTAGGTCTATCTGAGGGCCTTCATCACACACCTTTGCACTCTATGACTAGGGAGCTATGAGTTGATATTTGAGGCCTCATTCTTGAGCAACCTTGGATGGAATGACTCATAGAAGTGTGTCAATATTTTAGCACACATTTTTGGTACCCACCGTGGGGAAGAAGATTCATTTTCTATCATATAGCTATTTTTCTTAATTTATTTTCTGTATTTCTTGTACTTTCCATATTTTCTATACTTTTTGTAGTTTCTATAGAGAAATTTTGCGTGACATTTTGCAGGTCTACAGGCAAGATTTTGCAGGATTTTGTATCTTCTTGCATGTCTCTATGCGAATCTTTATGCGACACTATGTGAATCCTCGCACGACATTTGACACCAGGCTGTGATCTGAACTGGTTTGTTGTTTTCTGTATTGTTCTGCTATTTATGCACTGTTTCACACGTGCCTGTGCATTTCTTCGCATGACTGTGCACGTCTTTGAGCAAAATTGTGTGAATCCTCGCGCGAGATTCCGCACCAGAGATATGATTTTATTTTTATATTTTATATCTCTATTTTTTGTGCTAACCACTAATGTTTACTATTTCTGGTGGTTTGTGATTTGCTATTGCTGATTTGGACTTGCTTGGATAAACAAAAAAATGATTCATGTTGCATTGGATTTGAGGTATTTTGTTTCGCTCTATAACATTTGCATTTTGGAAATAAAATAAACATCTCATGTGTTTAGCTTGAGTGTTTTCTTGCTTTCATAGATCACATTTTCAATTGGTGCTCTAAAAATGGACCTAAATTTGCTTTCTTGCATATATGTTTCACATAGTAATTAGGCCCTATAAACACTATTTGTGGCGATCTTGAGAGAGTGGGCTTCATTCGCTTGTCTTACATGCAAAACTATTCTTGACGATAGATTCCCTTGTAGGTAGGGAAGGATTTGTCATCACTTCAAACTTGGTTTAGTCTTCAACTTTGATTGGTACTTTCTCTCTTGAGATTGGTGGTTATTGTTGTTGATTTTATCTTGGGTGATATGATTTCAAGCTAGTGGGTCAATTAATCTTGTTTGCTATGTTTGAGTGAGGTGAAGAGGCTAGAGGATTATGCTCTTTTTCCTTTTGGGAGAATCAAAAACTTGGAACCCTTGAATCCAAACCAAGTCCCCATGTGGTCCATATTGTGAGTCTTCCTTGTTAGAGAGGGTTAACCATAGTGGACATTCCCTTTATTGGGTAAACCATGTGGATGAAACCTCAAGAGGTAATAGCCATTTTTGCCATGGTAGCAACAACCACTATATAAATGTCCTTGTGAAAGAAATCTCAACAGGTATAGTTTCTTGTGGGTTGTCAGATCTCCTCAGCAACTTCTGATTGATTAAATTCTTGGACTATGTCAAAACCTCGGTGCACTAGGATTGGATTTGACCCACTTGAGATTGCAAAATTTGTAGAGTCAAGCCATTACTAAGAACCGTAGTGCAACCAACTTTTTATTTTTTAGGTTTATGTGTGTGATTGGAAAATATTTTGAGAAAATACACAAGCAAAATTATTATGGAGTAGAAATACTATAACACTATCCATGTTCATATGCAAGATTGCTTTGTCCCTTGCCCATTGTTTGAAGACATTGATTTCTTGAAACTCCCTGATTGTTGCATTACGTGCCTGATTCATGATAAAATTTGTTAATGCATCTAGTTGGTTAATTAAAACAATTGAAAACTGAAATCTGTTTCCTTTCCTCTCACGAGAAAATTGTTTCTTCGCGCTGTTTGTTGTGTTTCCTCACGCGGCCATTTGAGAATCCTCGCGCGATAACTTACCAATTTGCTGCTATCCTGTCACACTAGTTTGGTCTTTCCTCACGCTCTTGTGCATTTTGTTGTGCAGTCCTGTGCTAATCCTTATGTAAGAAAGCATTTTGTCACGCAAAATTGTTTGCCAGTGAGATGTTTGCTGTCATTTTTGAACATATTTAACTTGCTGCCCTGTCATTTTTTAGTTTTCTAGGTTGATCCAGGTCAGATTGGATTACTTACCCCATTGTTAGAAGCTTGTTTATGCTTAGGATTCTTGCATTTTGACCTCTTTAATTAGAAATCTTTGATTTCACAAGTGACCTTGCTTAGAAGCTTGGTGAGCTAGGAACCGTCCTTGTTGAAAAGATAAACCTTTGGATTCTTTGATAACACACTTGGAGAGTTTTGGTAGTCTCTTGTCCATCCACTTTCATACAATTTCAATCTCAATTAATATAATTTGGGTAAGACCATCGTCCTGATCCATATGTGCTAGGGTATTCACCCGAATTTATTGGGCACCTCTATGGTAGTGTTGGCTTACACTTTCAAAACATGCTCATTATGGTTCACAATATGGGGGTAGTACTTCAAGCTTTGATCGCACCTCCCAAGATTTCATGAAAATGCAACAAGAGCCACTTTTTCAATAGTATGTGGAGCAAAACAAGGATAAGTTCCTAGAGAGTCTAATCAACAAGGGTGATAGAGTCCCTTACAACTTTGATGTGGATAAAAAGATTAAGAAGCAAGGTCCATCCCAAGAGGAGAAGTTCAACAAAATGCAAAGAACAATGGAAAAGATGTTCACACCTAAGAATTCTTTCTCATTGGACTTGATTTGTCCTAATCCTTTTGATAAGAGTGTTGACATGAAAGAATTTCCTAGAAAGGTTGAAATTCCTCAATATGACAAGTATGATGGGAGTGGAGATCTACATGATCATGTGCGCCAGTTTTATACCACAAGTTTTGAGTTGCATCATGATGACTCTTACCTTATGCGGTTGTTCCCACGAAGTCTTAAGGGACAGGAAATGGAATGGTTTACTAAGATAACTCCTCCTATTAAGACTTTCAAAGAGCTTGTTCACAGATTTGTTCAACACTTTGCATACAATGTTTCAAGATCCATCACTTTGTTGGACTTATGTAGCTTAAAGAAGAATCAAGGAGAATCCTTTATTATTTATTGCAAAGGTGGAGATGAAAATGCTCTTGCTACTCTATAACTATTCTTGAAAATGAAAAGATTGACATTCTTTTGAGTAATTTGATCCCCAAAATGTGATATGAAGTTAAGAAAATGGTTTTTGATTCATTTGACACCATGGTTGAAACCGCATGTAGAATCGAGGATGTTTTAGGAGAACAAGGAATTTTGACTAAACATGGAAATAACAACAACAATGGTCAAAACAATAACTCTAACAAGGATAAAGGGAAGAACCAATATTGGAATAGAAACAAACAAGTGGTTAATGATGGAGTTGTGGATTCCTCCCAACCTAAAGATAAACTTGTGCTCCACTTATCTAGTACTATTCAAGCTACGAATCTCAATACATCCACTCAAAAAGAAAGTAAGCCAAGCTACCAAGGTAAGCCTAAGAGAAAAAAGCATCAATTTGCAAAAATTGGTGAGTCATATGAGCAAATTTTAAAGAAAATTATTGATAACAATCTAACACATACTCAAGATGCTGCACATTTTTGTATACTAGAAGTTAAACCACATTGCTGGAAGGAGAAATCCTATTGCATATTTCATAATGGTATTAGACATGACGTTGAACACTGCTAGAAACTCAAGCATATTATTAAAGATCTCATTGAGAATGGACAACTTACAATAGATGTATGGAAGACCAACACTGATCATAAGGCATTCAAGGAACCTTTGCCCAAATATGAAAAGGGGGAGACCTCTAAAGTTAAAAATGGAAAAGCTGAGATCAATTATACTTACACAGATGTGGAGAATACTATCAACATGCTTGAATTTGTGGAAGAAAATGTTAACATGATGAGTGGCAGAGATCCTTATGGCTATGATCTAGATGAATACTCTCTTCCTATTTTTGATAAGGAAACTGTTGTGGTGCTAAGGGGTCCCAACTCTAAAAGGTCATCTCAAGCCCTTAATGCTGTTACCCAAAGTCAAGGTCATGTTGTCATTAGAGGACCCAATTCAAGTCAATCCAGTAAACCTAAGAAAGTGGCATCCAAGCCTATCACCTTGAAACCAGCTATTAATCCTAAGTCAAACTAAAATCTTGTTGATCAGTTACAAAGAACCTTGCTCAGATTTCAATCTTTGAGCTCTTATAATTGTCCCCGAGACATAAAAATATCCTTGAGGATACTTTGCGCATGACAAATGACCCAAACAACTTAGATATTAATCAATTCCAGAATATGGTTAATCACATCGCTACCCCTCATTACCTTACATTTTAAAAAGATGATGATAAAGCTTTGAGCCATCCGCACAATCTTTCCCTTCACATTGAGGTCATGATCCATCGCACACGTGTTAGGCACGTATTGATAGATGGGGGTGCTGGGCTTAATATTTGTTCTTTTAGTCTTTTGAAAGAATTGGGTTATTCTGAAGAGGTTATAGATACCAAAAAAAAGATTACTATCAAAGCCTGTGATGAGGTAAAAGGAAGTTCCAAGGGGTTGGCCTTCCTTCCTGTTAGGATTGGCCCTGTTCAAAAGGATATTTTATTTCAAATATTTGATGCTGGACCCCTTGCGTATAATATTTTACTTGGTAGACCATGGATTCATGATATGCAAGCAGGGCCGTCTACCTATCATCAATGTGTTAAGTTCCCCTACAATGGAATAGAGATTTGTATACCTAGGGATAAAACTTTATCTGTTAATTCAATTTCAGTAGGGGCTCATGTTACCCTCAACAGAGAAGCAAAAGATTTTGATGCAAGCTTAGCTGAATGCAAAGACAAGTTTAAGTCAGTAGACCTCGGTATGGGGGGTATCAGCTCAACTCCCTCACAACATTACCAGTTTCACCTAGGTTTTATGGAAAACCTTCAAAAGAAAAGAAACCTTCCTCTTCAGCTATGTCTTTATTTGGAAAATTTGTAGAATCATCAGTGCCTATCCAGGATGAGAAAGAGGAAACATTTTTTAGAGACTGGATCTATAGAGAAGAAAAATACATGCACAATGAGAACTTCTCTCCCTCTCCTAAGGCTTATACCTTTGCCAAAAAGATGGACTATCCTGGATATGGCCCTCTTAATCACAATTTGGATGCTAGGTCTGAACCTCTTGATCATGCTCAATTTGGACACAAGTCTAAGAAGCCAGTTGGACTAGGATTTGAAAATTACAACAAACACACTAATCCTCTCTTTGAAAAGTTGGATAGTGACGATGAACCAGAGAATGTACCTAATTTGACAAATCAACAATATATGTGTGAAGATTGGGTCCCTTCCACTACTCTCCTTTGGGGAGATTTAGATATTTCAGTCACCCATACATCAGTTGCAACTTTAGAACAAGAATCAGATATAGATGATCCTTTGAGAGAACGTCAAAAAAAAAATCTTGTTCATTTAATGGAAAGAGAAAGTGCTACTTTTGATGAAACTAGACCTTCTACATCATGATGTCCCAAACCTTCATGGTGTAAGCATCAGCAAAAACTTTAGTGGCGATTATTCGCCATTTGCCAAATGTCGCATGTCGGTGACCTCAGAATTGGTGAATATTTTTCACATATTGGATTGACCCTATCGCCCAACATTTATTAATATTGGGTCCAAAGCCTGGGCCCATTGCCCATTGGTTTATTTAATTTTTCCATTTCTTACACATTATCGCCAATGGAATATAAATTTTGGTCCCCATAAATTTACAACATTCGCATATAATTTCTAAGTGACCCCAAATCAACAGCCTATATTCACCTGGCATTTTACAGACGCATGTCTCTAACTGACATAATTTATCCAACTTTATTAATCATGGGAAGGTATTGGATGACCCATAATTGCCTCAGAAATAACAAAAGATGTGTTATAATTACGTGGGCTTGCCCAAATATTTGTATACCTAGTACCTCCCGCAAATTTTTTTGAATAAAGATTAGTATAAAAACATTTTGATATCTCTATGATATCTCTATATTTGATCGTAGTGAAGTTTTAGAAGTTTCAGACTATTGAGTGGAACTATATACTCAATACTACATTGGTGAGTCGCAACTGCATTGCTACATTTTAATGTGAGGCAAAGGTAAGTGATACTTATTCTATGACTGATTCGAGTTCATTTACATTATTTCAGAATAGGTTTGCAAAAATGGGGTTTTTTTCCCTTTCGACCTGAAATACACCGCACACCGTTGATCTGTGCTCATCCAACGGTCTCTGGCACTGTCGCACTATCACAGGTCTCATTAAATTTTGGCTTGTCATTTGATGTGACTAGGACATGTGTGAGTGTCACTTAATCATTTTAAATTACAACTTCACCTTATTAGTTATTACATTTAATAAATGGTATTAAATTTTTAGTTTTACAGTTTTGTCAGATTTAGATTTTAATTCAATTATTTCTATCTTATAATCACACATCGATATGACACATTGGCAAATTAAAAATATAAACTTTCTCTAGACTGATAAAGAAACTTAATCATTTTAAAAATTTAGAATCTCAGTCTTTAGATTTAAAAAATGGAAGTACTAATCCATCGCTTAAGCATATACTTAAATGTCTAATACACAGGTAAAGAAACTAATTAAAATATTGTAATCATAGAGAAGTCTAAGAATCATTTTTTGTACCCATAAAAAGAAATTTGAAATGAACTTGGAATTTTTGTTTTATTTTTTTTCAAAAAATTACATCATATAGTAAAAACAGAAACCTACTGGGCAACTTCTTATTGGTATAAAAAAAAGTGAAACTTTGCATGTCCATGGTCAAAAAACTAGGGTAACGGGAATGGGTAAACTAGGGAATCAGGGATCTTCATCTTCCCTTTCGTTTGAGTATAATTTTTCCAGAGAGGATAATCTCTAAGAATTCGTCAAGCCATGTGTAGTCTGACTCATCGAATTCATCAAGGTAAAACCATTTCCAGAGAAAATCCCTCCCAAGCCATGCCCATTTCCTGTATCACGTTAGTTGTTCATCATTGAGGTTCAACAAAAAGGGTTGTCTGGCCACATTTCTGCCCGGCACTAACAGCTTGTGTATATCTCTTGGGCAAGGGATCCCCACCCCTAATTCTACAAAAATAGCAACATTTACATTGTCCTTCAGGAATATCTCTTTAAAAGCCTTCCTCAACAGCATTAGCATATCCACTTTTTGTCCTCCGAGGTTGAGGAGAGATGAAAAAAACTGGGATGTAATGTCCGTGTAGACGTGGTATCTGTCGACATTCTCAAGGAACTCTCAACCCAATTACATCAACACAACAAAATTTATAAAAGTGTCACCACCAACCTCCCTACAAACAAAAGTGAGGATTTCTTCTAAGACATTGCCCAAAAAGGACCTCTAGTCATCTAGGGATGTGCATCTCAAACGGATTGGTGTGTCCATCTTTAATTCTCGAAAGCCTGAATACCTAAAAACCTAAACCTTAAAACCAGAGGCATAATTTCTACTACCGCCACCGCCAGCTCTGACTCTTAATCTACCAAAAGCAAAATGAAAAAGAAAGAAACCAGATTGTCTATAAATAGCCCCGACCCCTTGATTGATAGTAGTGATCACAGATACTTAGCAGTTAATAACTATTCTTTCTTTAATCTTATTTAATGCAATTTCCATAAATACATTATGCGTATTTTGAGTGTGAGAGATTTAAATTGACTCCTTAATCTTTCATATCTAAATGTAAATATTTCCCATAAATTTTTTGATAAATGCATGTGTACTATTGATAGTTAAAGATGGTAGTTAAAGAATGTCACTGACAAGGCATTTATTTCTTTTTGAGTTACGAGTTACAAGTTGCAGTTGCACTATCCACCCTCCATGTCAATAAATAACCAGTAGTAATCAATGATCATGGTTACAGTGCACTTTTTAAGGCTTGATACGTGTCATCATTCCGGTGACTTCCTACAGAAGTCGGTTTCCTTCTGAAATTCAGCCCTAAATTTAATTTCAGCCATTGATCTATGATGATCAAATAGTCTCAAATAATACATTTAACAATATCTAATTAGGTTATGTGTCCAATGTGTGACCAGTTATATTCGCAATAAATAAAAGTGATATTGGATGGACGTTGCATTAATTACTATGTTACGTGTCATTATTCGGGTGACTTCTTGGAGAACTTTGTTTCCTTCACGAAATTGGGCCGATATTAAACCTCAGCCATTGATCTAGGGTAATCAAATGGTCTCAAATAAGACATTTAATATTGGTTGGCGTTGGCCCACATGACGCACTAATGAGTCCCATCTTTTGAAAATTGCCAAATAAAATATTTATTTTTCCCATAATTAATGATAGATTAGCCAATAAAATAAATATATTTTAAAACAACACATAAAAATCGCCAGTACAAATGTTTTTTTTACCTTCACAAGACGATAATTTGCCTCATATATTATATATTTTCCCCCCATTAATTTATAATTCGCTGGGATTTTATGGGATTTTCATTTGGGAGGGAAAAAATTGCCTACGCCTTTATATTATTTTCCTATTTTGGAAAAAAAATTCACCATCATCAATAAAAGTTTTCCCCTAAATTAATGCACGATTCATCAGGATTTTACACTTTTTCCTAGGAGGGGGTTTCTTAAAGTTATCCCTGGTAAGCATCTTAGTCGCAGTTCAGATACAAGTTCTAATGAGTATGAATGGGACTTTTTTTCAGAGCCCTCCACAGTTGATAGAGATATTGATGTTGTTCACACATTTATTTCTCAACTCGAGGTAGCCAATGAGTCACGTGTAGGATTAGAGTTTTTCAACCAACATGTTTCCTTAGTGGATGATTCTTTGCTTGTTAGGATGAATCCTTATTTGAGTAGCTTAGAGGGATACTTGACAGACTCTGATGCTTCAGTCACCAACAATAATATCATTCACATTTATAACCTTGAACCAATTGTTGACTTGCCTCTTGTTCATCCTGACCTCATTAATTGGTCCCAACGCTATCAAGAACCTGAGCTTTTAACATTCCAAAATGATTATGAGATAGCTTGTTATCAAAATGCCATTGAACCCGTAGTCTCTTCCACCAGTGAACCAGCTACCAATATGATAGAGCCAGACATCAAGTACCTTAGTCACAAGATAAAAAAAAAAGAAAATCAAAAGAATAGATGGTCTGAGGGTGAAAACCACTCTGTGGCAGTGTCAAAACCAAAAAAAGTAAAAATAACTGATGTATCCAAGGGTGAAAACCTCTCTAAGGCACCTAAGGATGAGGTTCTTGATCATCTCCCAAGGTATTTTCATGATAGATCTTAAGTGCTTATTGAACCAACACAAGCAGTTAATTTGGGTACAGATGAGGCTCCACAGATAGTGCACTTGGCTGAGTCCTTGTTACCTCAAGAAAAAGAAGCTTACACTAAGTTCTTACATAAAAAGAAGATCAATTTTGCATGGACTTATTTAGATATGCCAGGATTGGACATAAATCTTATCATGCATCACTTGTCTATAGCTCCAAATATCAAACCAGTTAAACATAAATTGAGGAAGATGCATCCTCACATAGCTCTTCTAGTCAAAGCAAAATTAGAAAAACTTCTTGGTGCAAAATTTATAAGAGCTATTGCCTATGCTAAATGGATATCAAACATTGTACCAGTTTCCAAACATGACAAATCCATTCAAGTTTGCACAGATTTTAGAGATCTCAATAGAGCATGCCCAAAGGATGAATTTCCACTCCCCAATATAGACATGATAGTGGATATGACTGCGGGTTATGATATTTATTCTTTGATGGATGGATTTTCTAGGTACAATCAAATAAGATAGCTCCTGAAGATCAAGAAAAGACTACATTCACTTGTGCATGGGGTACCTATTGTTGGAACGTTATGCCTTTTGGTTTAAAAAATGTAGTAGCTACCTATCAACGAGCTATGACAACTATTTTTCATGACATGATGCATAAAAACATGGAAGATTATGTGGATGACACCTTGGCCAAGTCTAAACAAAGAGATACACACTTAAACAATTTGGAAGTCATTCTAGATCGCATGGAACAATATCCACTAAGGTTAAATCCTAAAAACTGTGCATTTGGAGTTACCTCTAGAAAACTACTTGGATTCATCATTTCAGCAAAAGGAATAGAGGTGGACCCTGAAAAAGTACAAGAAATTATAGATATGCCACCTCCTAAAAACATTAGTCAAATGAGGATTCTTCAAGGACGTCTTCAATCTATAAGGAGATTTATTTCACAACTAGCAGATAGAGCTCAACCTTTCAACAAGAACTTACATAAAGGAGTCAAATGTGTTTGGAATGAGGATTGTAAAAAGAGCATAGATCAAATCAAGGAATATTTTGCAAATCATCCTATTTTAATGCCTCCTATCCTAGGGAAATCACTAATCCTATAAATTTCAGCGAAAAAATCTTCCTTGGGGGCATTACTATCTCAACTTGATGAAAAATGTGAAAGAAAGAGCAATATACTATATTATCCGTACTCTTGTTTCATATGAGTTTAATTACACCAGCATTGATAAAGCTTGCCTTGCTGTTGTGTTTGCTTCCCAAAAGTCGTGACATTACATGCTTGCGCACACTATACACCTCATAGAAAAAATAGATCCACTCAAATACTTGTTAAGTAAGGCTGCCCTCACAGGTAGACTAGCTAAATGGATGATGATACTTTCAGAGTTTGACATAGAGTACATTGAGTGTAAAGTAATCAAAGGACAAGCCATAGTAGACCAATTGGCTGATTTCCCATTATAAGATAATACACCAATTCAAGTTGACTTTCCAGATGAGCACCTCATGTATATGACTGAAAGAACATGGAAGATGTTCTTTGATGGATCTTTTATGAAAAATGGTTCAGGAGCTGGTGTGTTGTTTCTTTCTCCTCAAGGGTACACGACTCCTAAGTCTTACAAATTATTGTTCCCATGTACAAACAATATTGCTGAGTATGAAGCTTTAACAAATGGACTTAAGATGGCCATAGAATGGAGAATCATAGAGTTACACATCTATGGGGATTCATAGCTGATAATCAACTAGGTTAATGATGAATATCAAACAAAATATGAGAAAATGATACCTTACAAGAAAATGGTTGATTCCTTGAAATGCTACTTCACATTTGTCATGTTTCAGCAAATCCCTAGAGCAGAGAACAAAGTAGTTGATGCTATGGCTACACTTGATTCACTTCTTCAGTTAGATCAACATGAATCCAGATTTGAATTCCTGGTGGAAGAGCTACATCACCCTTTCTTTGACTCCCAAGAAAGCCATGTCATTTGTACCCTTGTTGGTCACGAGTCATCCCGTTATGGTGTCATTTACTCATATCTTCATGATGGCATTATACCTGAAACCTTTTATCAATTTGAACACATAAACCTTACCCGAAATGCCTCTCACCATTCCCTTATCGCTGGTGATTTGTATAGGAGGGGTCTAGATAGAACACTTTTTAGATGCTTAGAAAAGGAAGAATCTGACCAAGCGTTAGTTGACATTCACGAGGGAATCTATGGGGGACATTCCAATGGTCTTACCATGGCCCGAAGGTTGCTTAGGGTGGGGTACTATTGGCCTATGATGCAAATTGATGCAGTAGCTTTTGCAAAGTCATGTGAAAAGTGTCAAAAACATGGTAACCTGATACATGCTCCAGGAAGGGAGCTCATTCCTTCTATATCTCATTGGCCATTTCAGTGCTGGGCCTTTGATCTTGTTGGGCAGATTCATCCCAACTCATCAGGTAGACACAAGTTTATTATCACTGCTACTTATTACTTCACTAAATGGATAGAAGTTGTCCCACTTTCTGTTGCCTCGGGCAAGAAAGTCTCTCTATCCATTTTGGACCATATCATCTATCGATATGGAGTGCCTTCTGAGATTATCACTAACAATGGAGGCCAGTTTAAAAATAAGGACCTTAAACAACTCTGGAAGAAATTCAAGATTAAACAACATTGGTCCTCCATTTACTTCCCGCAAGGAAATGGTCAAGCAGAGGCATCAAACAAGACCATTCTTAAAATCTTTCATAGAACAGTGTGTAAAAATGATAGAGATTGGCACTTACAGATAAATCTGGCTTTGTGGGCCTATAGAAAGAGTATTCGTACTTCTACTAGGGCTACTCCTTTTTCCCTTGCATATGGCACTAAAGTAGTGTTACTTTTGGAGGTTGAGATTCCTTCACTTTGAGTTTCTCTCCATGGTCTAGTTACAGATGAAGACTACCATGTCATGAGACTTCAAGAATTAGAACTTCTAGATGAAAAATGTCAAGCATCATTTGACCATACGAGGGTTTATCAAAAGCGCATGTCCAAAGCCTTCAACAAAAAGGTTTTCCCTAGAGAATTCCAAGTGGGAGATCTTTTCCTACGTGAAAATCCTAAGAATAAACAACATATAGATCAAAAGGGGAAATTTAAACCTAATTGGCTTGGACCTTATATTATTACATCAAATTTTTGGTCAGGTGCTTATTTACTATCTACAGAAGAGGGAGAGAAGCTCCCTGATCCTATCAATGTCTTGCACCTGAAGAAGTTCTATCTATGATGCCCATTCTGTCTGGGGGCATCCTTTGTAAATAATTATTGATCCTCTTAAAAAAAATAAAAAATGATATATTGTCAAAAATTCTAAAAATCAAAAAATGTCCTGAAAAAATGATCATCTTAGTGAAAACCTAGCAATAGGTGCTTTGATGTATCTCCAAAAAAAATTATATATTCCAAAAATACAAAAATACAAAAAAATAAAAAAATTCAAAAAAATGAAAAAAGTGCCTTGGTGAAAACCTGGAAACAGATGCCTTGGTAGCAAAAAATTCAAAAAAATTATAAAAAGTCCTGAAAAAAAAGAAGAAAAAAATGAAAAAATGAAAGAGAAAAAATTGTAATAAAATCCAAGTGGTGAAAACCTGGAAATGGGCGCTACTTGAGACCTTTGCACCCCTATTTCTTAGCGCGTGTCTGTGACACTTAGCCTTTCTCCATCATGCCTTGTCCTTGTTTCCTTGGTCTAGAATTGGTCTTTGTCTTTGTCTAGGGGGCATAACTATGATAGCTTTGGTCTCTTAGATGCATTATTCTTTAGGACATCTCACAAATGGTGTTTTTCAACACCACCTCAACTGTATTTTTCAATACAACCCCTGATATCGAGTGTTTTTTTAAACACTTATCAGTTTGGTCTTACCCAGTTTTGTCATGTGATCATACCTGCTTACAAGCATTCGATCCTTATCCTTGAAACTCTGTATTAGTTAACACACTTAAATTTTTAAACACAACACTTAATGCTTGAGCTATGTCATGATCTTTCTTTGTGTGCTGACTGTTATTGATTTTCGTTGAGTGTCCTTGTCTCATAAGTCCCTCGGGGATGCATAGCTAGAGGACTTGGGGCAAGGGACATGTTTTTATTTGCTTCCTGCTTTATGCTTCACTATTTTTGCACAACCATTCTGCTGGTCATCCTGGCCTCTATGCCTTGATGTGAGCATGGTTTTTCTATATTAAATTGGGTAAGCTAACATCACAGTCATCTTGACCTTTATGTCTTTGATGCTTATGTTAGAACCTTTCCAAGTTCCAATCCGATATAAATCACATTCATATCTTCATAGTTGCACTTGTGACTAGTGATGATTGTGTGATTTTTTGATGTCCGTTAATAATGGCCCAATGATGAAAATAAGTTCCTTTAAATTCTATAATGAATGATGAACACAAAGTCCTATGTTACAGTTGCTCTATTGCAAGTACACCTTTCCATTTTCATGTAGTTTGCATTGTTTTTGATTACAGGGAAAAATAGGTTTTGAATGGGGACCCGAAACCCCTTACAAGATAGAATAAAAGTTTAAACATTGAAGCACTCCAAAAAGAAATAGGACTGGAAACCAGTATGCTAAAGCCAAAACTAACAAAAAAACCAGGAAAAAACCAAAAGCCAGAGACCAGAAAAAAAAGACAAACCACTAGAACCAAAAACCAGAGCCCTAAACAAGCTCCTTACAAGCCTCGACAGCTTCCTTCTTCGCTTCATATATTTTATTTATCACTGCATTGAACTCTGAGAGTTCCTGGATCCTTAGCTTGCATTGTTAGACCTCATGCTAGTTTGCATTTTTAGGATGCATTATGAGTTTGCGAGGGTTTTCCTTCATCTTTCTTGTGGACTTTTAATCAACTATGATGATATTTTGATCTTCATTTCCTTATCTTCTTTCGTGATCTCAATCAAAATTTTCTATCTTAAACAGTTGATTGATTTTAGAGCATTCTCTTTCCTAAGGAAAACTCTCTTTCTTCTCTCCATTTCTTTCCACCTCTTCCAAACTTTTATCTTTCATTCGCTTTCACCCCACTTCTTTTCTTCTAATTCAACCTTGGGGCATAATATTTCATGCTTGATGATCTACCCTTGTTCTTTGATCCTTATATCTTTCATCTTACATTAAGAACTTTACCTTTAGTTTGATTTGATCAAATTTATCAATTTGTTGTTTCTCCTCTATCTCATTTCGATTTCAATCACGAGGGGGCAGTACCTATCAAACTTCAATCCTTGATTCAGCTTCATCAATCCTATCATTTGTTCCGCTTGGGGAAACCTTTCTTGAGATTCTTATCTTGGACATGTCAATTACTTATATACAACGGTGTTGACCTTTTTTTTTTTTTTTTTTTTTCAATCAGCTTATTTTTTTTTCTGATGTCAATTACTTATATACAACGGTGTTGATGTCTGTGTTGTTTTGTGATGCCAAATCAATCTCACACTTCAACTACACTCTTTGACTACATGTGTTCCTAGAATGATCACACATTAGTTAAAGAGGGGCAAATGTATGCACCCTAAAATGGTCACCTAGACTATGGGCCCCATTTATCATTTTATCAATTTATCAAATTCCTGAATCAATGCTTTGAAATATTTTCAATTCAAATCAATTTCCTTGATCAAGTCGTAATTAATTCAATTATTTCAATATTTCCTAAGGTTTGATCATTTTTATTTAATTAAAAGATTTAATCTCTCTTTTAATTAAATAAAATTCATCTTATTTAATTAAATTAAATTTCTCCCTTTTAATTAAATAAAATTCATCTTATTTAATTAAATTAAATTTCTCCCTTTTAATTAAATAAAATTTATCTTATTTAATTAAATTAAATTCCTCCCATTTAATTAAATAAAATTCTTCTAATTTATTTAATTGAAAGAAAACCCCTCTTTTAATTAAATAAATAAAACCCCCCACTTAAAGCACTTTATTTGATGAAAAATGAAATAAATTAAATAAAAATCCCTTTTTCTTCACATCTTCCTAAGTGGTGGGCTTCTTTTTGCCTCTTAATCATAGCCTTTGATTTTTGCCTCTTAATCTCCTCTGTTCACTTTCCTATAAAAGGAGACCTCTCCTCATTTTCATAATATAGAATTTTTAGGTATTGTTATGCTGCAGGTTTGGAGTGAAATTTTGGAGGAGGATTTGAGCACTCAAGCTTTGATATTACAACTTCTCTCTTCTTGTCTTCTTCTTGCATCCATGGCTATTCATGTAGATTAGATTCATGTTTCCTTTCATAGAATAATCTTGCATTGTTATCATTTAGATTAATTTCCTTTTATGCATTGAAATCATATAGAATAGATTTCATTTTCATGCATTGAATCTCTCATTTAATGGTGTACTTTCATAGGCACAACTAGGTCTATCCGAGGGCCTTCATCACACACCTTTGCACTCCATAGTTAGGGAGCTATGAGTCGATATTTGAGGCCTCATTCTTGAGCAACCTTGGATGGAATGACTCATAGAAATGTGTCAACATTTTAGCACACATTTACTAGGTGTGTTATTTTAACGAGTTGCATGATGAGTCACAACCTCAAACCTTAGTTGTAGGTAGTTAAGTGTCTATTTTACATTTCTAAAAAATGAAGGTCTTATGATATTCCATGCAACAACTACATGTTTATGAAGTTAGCCCTTACAACTACTGGTCCCTCTCCCCTAGATTACTTACATTAAAATTATTGCAAACAACATGTGCAAGTAAATTAATTTGTTGGGGGCCTATGTAATCTCTAAATGACCAAATGATGTACAATGGAATATTTACACGTTCAACTAGATATGCATGTTTAGGAGCTCTACTTTTTGTTTGATGAATTGCATTCACACACTCTTTTAAATTATCCAATTTCTATGTGTACAATTTTGAGCATTGACTAATCTTCTTCTAACTATAACTTTATAATTTCTCTATCAAAGGAAACATTTTATGTTATGTATGATCTTTCTACCATTGATTCTTGAAGAGCTGATTTTAGGCCAATGGGCATATGACGAGAGATAACAACCCTATGAATTACGATAGAATGATAACAAAAATGACCAACCAAAGTTTTTCTTGGTTGTGTAGGATGGCTAAATCTAGTGTAGCATGAGGCCTATCATCTTAGTGTTTAAAGTTAGACCATAAAATTGGTCACTAATAATAAAATAAATCTACCTAAAGCATTTTTTTGTCATATAATGAAAGAAAGTAAAGGAGCAGAAAATAATTCCTAAAAATAATATAGTACACGGGATAGTGCAAATTTTCTTTATAAATCTCAACAATTTTAGAATCTAAAACACATTTACAAGGAGATATTAAACATGCATAAATATTATACCATATAACACATGGTATATTATGTGGAAAACCCTTCCAAGAGAAAAACCCCTCTCCAAAAGTATAGTACTTAATGCTACAAAAATAACAATTAGAATACAATAGCAGTAGATTGATTCTTCAACAATCATTTCAAAAACAATCTAAATAGATTTTGGTAGCATAACACTTACACATATTCCATAAATCATACTCTGCAAGGCTAGCTTTTGTAGAAAAATTACAGTCAAGAAATAAACTTGTTGGTGAAGCAAGAGCATGGGGTCATGCAAAAAACTTGGTATCTTTTTTCAACCACTAAAATTCATGCAAATGGTGCACATGAATGTTCCCAAATAAATCCTCATTCAAACCTCCTAAGTTTGGCACCTAGAATATACTATTTTGAGGTATGATAGATTCACTTATGCATCTTAAAATAATCATCGACATCTATTATAAATATTGTAATTATATACAGTTTGCAACTCTAAGAGAATCCCCCATAATCTAACTATTATTAGCCAATTCATGTATTTTATAATGCAACTTGATCACCCACCTTAGCCATGAAAATTGTATATTCTACCACTTGTCCAATATCTCATAGAATATTATATATTTTGACACTTGTTAAGATGCTTAAACTGGGATGCCTACCTCCAAATATGTGACATATGTCTCATGTAGCCCTCACCAACTAAGATACCACCCAACCTTTAGGTCCCACTAGATGACTAGAAAATTATAAGAAATTAAATAATAAATAATAATAATAAATGCAATATAAATGTTTTGATTTACAAGGGTTGACACACCTTAATTTCAACATTATCCCACTTGTCGAAGACCATTCAAATAAATGATAGATCAATTGTAGGAGAGATATACTCGTAGAACTAGAAAACCATTTGAACTTTTCTATACTCAATGGTTTCATAAATGTATTTTTGAACAACATTCACAAATTTATCCAATTTCACATTTCCATCCTCTATCTTACCTTAGAAAAAATGAAGCTATGCATCAATGTGCTTTATTTTGACATGGAAAATTAGATCCTTAACTAAGAAAATACTACTCTTCTATCTTCACAAATTGTAATGAACTACATCAAACATAATATATGAAGACAATCACCTAATATAAATGGCTTTCTTAAAATCATGAGTACTTTCCATGTACTCTACTTATATTGTGTGCATAGAGGCTTTAAATTTCCTCTTACCTATCCAGCTAATAGCATACTAAACATAGTAAAAATATAACTTCTAGTAGATCTTCCACTGTTAATGCCACTTGTCCAAAATGAATCGACATATCCAAGGAGACTAACATAATGTCAAGATCTATTAGAATAACCATGATAGCACAAACAATGCATAGAAGTACCCAATAAATATGTAAACACTTTTTAAAGTGCATCTTGAAGCACCTTTCGAAGATTAACAATATATACTCTCAAGAGTCTCATTACTTGGTCAATGTTTGATCAACTGTATACCTTTGGCATACATAAGACTTCTAACATCAATCACATATGGTACACTAGCAGTTTTCTCTATCCAAGAAGGATATTTTTTTATAATTCTCCACGAAGAACTTCCTTTCTAATGCAACAAGAACTATCCTAGATCTACAAGTTGTCATGTTGAATCTCTATAATACTCAATTCAAATACTTATTTTTTCTTAACTAGAGAATTCTACTAGCTCTATCTCCACTAATCTATATCCCCACTTAGCTACAACTAACTCTTTCATCTCAAATAGTGCTAACAATTGAGAATTAAATTAAGGAGTCAAATCACCATTCCTAAATAGTAACATATCGTCCACATATAATGCAGTAATGAGAATGTGACCATTATCAATTTTGAAATAATCACAATGATCAAAGTTAGAGCTCTAAAACCCTAAAATAACCAAAGATGTATCAAACCCTTTGTACCACATCCAAATATATTATTTTAGACCATATCAAGGAATTTTCAAATTAAAAATGAGATTTTGTTTACCCTTCACCATAAAATGATCTGGCTATGACATATATTTTTTCCTCCACATTGTGGTGAAGAAATATTGTTTTCAAATCCATTTACTCAAATTTCCAATCATGAAGTATAGCGAGGGATAATGCCAATTGAATTAATGCTACCGTAATAATGGGAGAGAAAATATCACTATAAGCTAATCCCTCAACATAGGAATATTCTTTGTAACAAAGTTTGTTTTACACTTTTCAACATTTCTATCAGAACCTAATTTTTTCTCGAACACTGATTTGAATTCTATGGGATTATTTCCCTCAAGAAAAGGTACTAGATACCAAGTATTGTTCTTATTCAAACATTTTATCTAATCATTCATGGATTTTTGTTTTCCAAATGACAAAGTACACTATACAAAATGACAGTGAAACTTGTACGACAATACCTTAGTTGTCATACGACAAAATAGGTTCTGACCAATACCCATACGATAAATCTAATAGGCTAAAACAACAAAAGATAGAAAATGAAATTTCATACGACAATATACTTGTTCCCAGATGAAAAAGTACTATTCTTAGATTTGTCATAGGACAAAGGACAGACAATAGTATGACAAAAAGTGCAGTTTTGTAAAAAATATATGTAGAAAATCATGAAAATGAGGCAAAAATGCAACTTCCTGCCCCGCAATGGGCGTAAACAATTTATGTGGTAAAATGTGTGATCAATATATGCAACCAAATACTTCAAGAAACCATTATATCCAAGGGGTTAGTGAAAAAATCAGATTTGAAGCACTATCATAAAACCCTAGAAACTGGCTTATTGCTTCCTAGTTGAAGCGAGTATGATTCTCATGGAGATCCATCAGATTGGACATAGAGAAATCGATGACTTGACTACTCCAAAATGGAAAATTCATTGCAAAGAATATGAGCAAGATGCATAGACTTGCACACTTTGCTTTTAAAACTTAGAAAATGAGAGATGCAATGAGCTATCAAACTATTAAAGGAAACTAGAATGCAAATGCAAGCTACTAATGTAAGAACAATGCATCTACTATTAAATTATGAAAGGAAAGAAGAATGCCCTTAAGCTAAGAAATGAAGCTAACAATGCAAGAAACTACTATGAAAGCAAAGAACTGTGAATGCACTAATGAGCTCTAGAATGAAAATAACATTATAACTCTACTCCAAATCTTCTTGTTATGATGAACAAAGGGAGCTATCTGTTTTATAAGAGATTCCAAGAAATGAATGTTTGAGATTAAGGGGCAAAAGAGATTGATCAATGGTGGAGATGCAATTTCCCTCAATCCATGTGATATGATAAAGTGATTTTTGATTAGTCAACTTTGTGGAGAATAATACAAAATTGGTATTTTCCCCTTTTATTTGTTTTATTTTAATTTTTGAATGTGCATCCAAGTGTGAATGGGTTAAATTTTTGATTTAAAAGAGACTTAGGACTTTTTGATTTATCCCAATGTTTTATGCTTTTTGGGTTTAGGCTTTGATGTTTGATGATTTGATTCAACTAGTTAGGATTAAAATTATATAAGCACGTTTGATTAACTACTCAATAATTTAGAGTCTAGCAATAATGTCTTAGATTTAGGATTTATTAAGACCAATTATTTGAGAAAATGGGCTATGGGTTTTCTAGACCATTTTTAGGTGATTATACTACCTTTATCATAGCCATGCAACTTCTCCCAGTAAGGCATAACCTCTCCTTCCTTAAGCTTACGCTAGACCTTCTCCTTATTTTCCCAAATGCAAGAGATAAGCTCTTATCTTTTCTGCTCATCTCCCATCTTGATAGTTACAGTAGAATAAACCTAAATGTGATTGTCATAATTTTCAATGTAGGCAATGATGAAGCTTAACATGCACAAAATGTGTTTTAAGTAAATCTTATTAATTACTATCTATCTCTTTGAATGCTTTTATGACATATTGCGATTATCAAGGAGGCTAAACATATTTTCCATCATTAGTTGGAATCGCCCCACCTTTATTGTTAATCTTGTTATATCTTATTGGATTACATATAATCTCATTCATTTCCTTTTCCTCTATCCAAGTGATGATGTCATCTCTTTTAACACCATAATTATCTATGTCACCATCCACCTTATTAGCTTCACGATAATCATGAGAAATATAGCATTCTTGAGAACTTTGGATAGTACATTTTATTTCCTCAATAATATGATGAATAGACCATGAAACTTTATTTTCTCCTCTAATACATCTTATAATTTTATTGGAATATCCTTCCAACCACACCTTCTTGCAACCAACATTTATAGCCAGCAAGATGGCTTGCAGGGAAGCCATGTCGTCTACCACATGATGAGTCTGAACTCCTAGATGTTAAACAACAACCCCAATTCAATGGCCATAATTATCCCTCACAATACCACCACATCCAGTCTAACCCAGATTCCCTTTGGCAGCTCCATCAAAGTTAGCCTTGACCCATCCAAGAGGAGGAGAAGACTAGGCCAGCCTTTCTTTCATCATATCCTTATCACAATTGAGACCAACAATGTTCCATTTCAGAATCCTTCTTAATTCATCATATCTAGAGACCATGAGCGGATAAGCTTTTGCAGATAAGTAGAGATTTTCATTCACATTTCTAAATAGTTTATCCCTAGTCACACTAGGAGGAGCATACTTATATCTAAATATCTGATTGTTTCCTTCTTTCTAAATATTCCATATCAATTGGGGGGTTGTGAGAGCCCACACTATCCTAGCAGCATAGTGAGACACAAGACAACTACATTGAAGGAAGAACTCCTGCACAGAGTTAGGTAATATCTAGCAGACATTCCATTTTTGGAAAATATTAGCCTTGACCTCAAGAGAATAGGGACAATAAATAAGGAGATGTGAAGTAGATTCAACTTCATTTAAACAAATATAACAATTATTCAGAAGCTAAAATGGTCTTTTGCATAAATTATCAGTAGTCAAGATCTTAGTTTTAAAAAAACAAAAAAAAAAGTCAGTAGAACATATTAGTCTTAGGGATGAGGGATTTAACCCAGGATTTTGACCAGAAGGGTTGTTCATATCCTTGAAAAAGAGAAGAGACAACAGGAGAAACATAGTACCTTCTGTTAGGGTTGTGGGCCTAGACCAGATGGTCTGGGCTTCAACTTCAACAATCCTTCGTATCTGTAATTTCAGTGCCCTTTCCAATTTTAAAATCTTCTTTATTCACCTTCTAGCAGTTTATTCTACTGATTTCATTGAGCTCCACTTTGATCTCCTTCAACAAATCAAGATGTGTTTCAGTTGTTGTTTTTTTCTTTTAAACGAGTCGATTTCTTCAACAGATCTGCACAACTACTTGCACGGCTTAAGCTTTCTCTGCAGGTTTCACCTCCTTTTTTTTTTTTTTTTGAAAAGATCTGACTTCTGTGCGCCCTATTCTCCAACAGTCAGTTTCAAAATTTTGTTTCAATTTGTTTTCTCTTTGAATAACTCTTCTTTCTTTTTTTGGAATTGCTTCAATCCTACTACACAAGACCTTCAAATATTAACGAATCGACCTCTAAACAAAATCCAGGGATCATTTTCTTTAAATAATTTGTTATATGTCAATAGCTTCACAAAGTGTTGCAGACACTTTCAAAATACTGCAACCTAACTATGATATTTCGTTTTTGTCCTCTTTCCAAAATCAGAATCTTTCAGGATAGTCTTCGATCTTTCTTAGTAATCTTTACAAATTGGTGCAGAGAACAACACTCTCCTTAGTCTCCTCAATACTTCACAAATATTGCCAGTTGTTTAGTCGTCTAACTGCACACTCATGTTAATCTTCAACTCTTCCCTAATCCTCTTCAACACAACCTTCTCTAGTAACTGTGAATTAGACTGATTTTTTTTAACATGATTTTCTCAAACTTCAACACTGCACGTATTTTTTTTGCTCTGCGCTAATATAAAACATAGAATCCGAAAAAGGCCCTTGTTCCAAAACCCACTTGATTGAATTAACAAGACATCAAAGAAAATGATAAATGACAGCAGAGGCTTACAACTCTAACAAGTACCAACAAAACTAAATATCAATAAAAATAAATAAATGATAATACATTGGACTCAAGGAAAACTGAACACGCTGTTTTGAATGCTCTGTTCTATTTCTATGATGTATTTGATATACAATTTGCATTAAATTATTGTTCTATAGCAAACAGAGTTCAGAAATAAAAGAGTATTTTAAATAGGGTATTAAGCCTTCTAAGTTCAATGTATGATTTATTATTTCGTTAATTGTTAAAATTGTAAATATGTGCTATCATTTATTTTTTAAGTTTCTTCTTAATTTAATCAAATGTGGGGAGAGAGGCATCATAAGTCTACAATCTTTTCCTTGACATTTTTCAACCCTAAACAAAGACCAGTAACAGAACTTCAAAATACCTTCAACCAATATTTGGTTTAGAAAATGTACAACTTATTGATTGAAAATAGAAAACTGAAAACAAATCTTGAAAAAATTTAAATCCTCATTGGCTATTTGCGCATAGTTTAATCAAGGAGCTCCCTCCACTATAGTTCCATGGCAGGAACTAATATAAGTGCAGAGATTTTTGTTTGCTATGAATCGGTACAAAATTTGCGTAGGGCAAAGGCTGACATTCTAAGTACAACAACAGATTTAAATTATATTTCTAACTGCTCGTAACGAGACTTTTTAGGAAAGACTAGAGATCAATCTTTGTCAGATGAAAAAAAGAAAATGTGTATTAATTGAGTCCTTAATAAATTATTTCTACTCTGCAGAAAATGGACGCGCCTAGGAGGTACACACTTTGAGGAGACGGTTTTTGTATTTCAGAGTTCATACTTTTTTTTCCACTACCAAATTCAGACGACTGTTCATTTCTACGGTGAAATGATTCTTCCAGTCACCCACTTCATTTTTGTTAACATCTAGAGTGGAAAGATATTGAAAGCTGCACCGACTGTCTTCCTCTGTCAAAGAAGATTGCCCCAAGAAATCCGAAATCTTTTTCATATCTTCATAAGTCAAAAACAAGATGTGCGGAATCCGTGAAGAGATAAGCGGGAGGATAAGAGGGCTGATTTTACAATCCATTTTAAATTATTATCATCATTGAAAATGAAAAAGACAAGAAGCTACTTGTTTGCGGAATCTTCCTGCCACAGGATACCTATTTTTCCATCAAGATCACTGCATGTGAAGATAATATTCTACAACCTGATAAATTTTTTGTATCTGACATAAATCAGCTCCCAAAGTGAATCTGGCAACGTGCTCAACTGAAAATCTGGCTTTTGCTATTCGATAAACAAATCTGCAGACTATCCGAAAGCAAGTGGCCAGGACTTTTATATTCATATATATTTTTCATCATCTAAAGCTTCTATGATTGTCAGAGCGTTTTAAATGCGGAGGTCTCAAAGTCTACATTCAACATGAGGCGTGCATGTTTCATCGTACCTCTATAAATGATGGTTAAAGAAAATTATGAACTGCGAGAGAAAGACTTATTTGATGTTAAAAAATTCATATTAAAATATTTTAGTAGGTTTTATTAGTAAAAAATATTAAGTATGAAATAATATAATCTTTAATAAAGTAATAATTTACTATGAAATATAATATTATTTACCATTTAGTCTAATGAAAGTGTTATGGAATTATTATAATATCAACAAAATACTTAAAATATAATAATCTAATATAAATTAGCAGTTTACAATTATACTATAGTAGAAAATACAACCAAAAAAATAAAAAACACATGCCACAAACCCATCCTAGGGCTTTATTTAGATGTATTTATTTTGACCCATTTCTATTTTTGTTTCAATGAGTTTGCTCAATTGTATTTTATTTTGTTCTCTTGTAATTAACTTAGGAATATTAATTAACATATTTAATTGACTTCTAAGATTAGATCTGTCTTAATCTTTCAATGTTTCTTTGAAAAAGGATATTGCCTCCTTTATTAGGTCTTCTCCTTTGTTTTGTACTATTGTGGAAATATTTTGTATTCTTATCACTTTCTGCTAACCAAATCTCTCTAGATTTTGTTTCCTAAAAAAATTCTTCTTTTTCCAGAATATGTTCATAGTTCTTTAGTAGTTCTTTATCTTTTATGTATTTGTTCTAATCCATAATCAGAGTTGTTACATATTCCTTTGTCAGAACCATTACAATTATTATGAGATTAATATAATAAAAATTGATTATATATAATACACACACACACACACACACACACACACACACACACACACACACACACACACGCACACACACACATATGTATGTATACACATATACACACGTACATGTACACGTATACATACACATATCTACCTCTACATCTACATCTATATTTATATCTATATCTATATCTATATAATTTAGTCTTATAGTATTTATCTGACAAAAGCTAGAAAACATCAACACTCCCTCTTAGCTAGGGACTATAAACATATCATATGATATTACCTCAGCGTAATATCAAGAATGACAGATTTAAGAATATCTTTGACCATAATACATTCACCATTAGATATCATCTTATGATATTAGGAGTAATGATCTCAGAATATCAAGTCACATGATATTCATCAAGTACTCAAAATAATGTAAATAGAAAAATTACCTCAATGTAATATCAGAGTTTATAGAGATATCATCTCATCATATCAAGAATAATGGCCATCGAATATTAAGTGACATGATATTTACCATGTACTAAGAGTAATGGCCTCAAAATATCAAGTCGCATGATATTCACCAAGTACTCAAAAAAAATGTCCATAGGAAATGTGCACATGTATCTTCAATGATACTTACCATAGGAACATTCATGGTCTGTTTAAGGAACTTAATCAACCATGCAAGATATAATCTATCATGATTTGTCTTAAACATCATAAGATGTCCATCACAATAAAAGGCCATGGTCTATTTAAGGAACTTAATCCACCACGCAAGATATCATCTATCATGATCTATTTCAGACATCATAAGATGTCTAGGACAATAGAAAGCCATGTTCTATTTAACGAACTTAATCTACTATGCAAGATATCATCTATCATGATCTCCTTCAAATATCATAATATGCATATCATAATAGAAGGTCAATTTATCGTAAGATTGTCACCTTCCAATAACTTTTAAAAATACAAGTGATAATAATTTGGAAGTCATCACTTCCTCATGATTTACACAGGGGGAAGGCCCATTAAAAAAATATGGAGTCACACACATGAAATCCATCATGCCTCGGTATAGAGGGTACAAATAAGGGATTTCAACTTTAACTTCTCTCATAGAGAAGAACTCATTGAGCATATATCAATATGTTGATCTTTATATCCAAGATTGCTTAAGATGAACTATCAGACTTCCTCTATGTCTGATATCAATCTTCTGAGCTCCTCCTCCAAAGTCACCTCTAAAGAGTTAGACTCCCTCTAAATCTGATATCAATCTTATTTTTCCTGCAAGATCATCTCCGAAAAATAGCAAGGCAAATAGGTCTTATAATACATTTAGAAATACAAATAAGAGAGAGATAACAATGAGTAGATAAAGTAATAGTCAAGGATAACAAAAAATTATATGCGCATCAACATCCATTATACAAGTTTCTCCAATGAGGGTCCATATGCAACAAATTAGAAAATGTCTATGAATATTGAGTTTTCCAAAGACCCTTTCCCACACCTATCTCTCCTTCTAACACCCTATTGACTTGGTGTTCCCTCACATTGAACTATACTTTAACTTTCATTGTCTAACACTTTGATAGTCTACTCATATCCCGACAACTTTAAACAAACTACCCTTGACTTAGGGCCCAAAATCTCTACAAACCCTTACCAAACTCTTCAAGAACTCCTTTGGCTTCTTAACAATCTGCTACAATTCACTTGACCTTATTCTTTGCACTTGGAATAGAAAAAATTTGCAACACAAGTTCACTCACTGGATTTCACATAGATTTGTACACATTCGGTCATAACATTTGAACTTGACACTTTCTGTCCAATTGCTCTAGGGAGATTCTTTGAAATGTGCATATCACCGGCATATCCAAAATTTTGAAAACTACAACTGTGTATTCGTGAGATATGATCCTCGTACTGAGACTATATTTTCTTAGGCAGTCACACATTCACCATCAAAAAACTACTCTCTTACATTTATAACCTTTCTCTAATACCATGTTAAGTTTTAAGTTCACTGCAAATGTAATAGCACACTATATTTTGTTTGTGTTTTCCAAATGCAGCAATCTCTCTATCATTTATATTGAGAATGAGGCTAGGAGAGATATGTTCCTTCATGGGACATGTGTATTCATTATTGTTGAGCTAATGAAAATGCTAAAAATAATTTAGAAACTAAAATAAACAACCAGACAAAGAATGCAAGGAGAAAACATAGAATTTATAGTGGTTCATCCAGCTAATCTGGATTACATCCACTCTTCAAGAAGGGGAATTCTCTCTTATTTAGATAAACCAAGTTAGAATATTGCAGCAGCAACAACTAGCTATAGTTATACAATATCAGTCAATCAGTGGAAGATGAAAAGGCTGAGAAGAGGAAGAGTCGGCAATGATTGTACTGCACAATTAGAGTTGTTACATATTCCTTTGTCAGAACCATTACAATTATTATGAGATTAATATAATAAAAATTGATTATATATAATACACACACACACACACACACACACACACACACACACACACACACACACA
>MU227969.1:1027645-1047168 GCA_018584345.1 Thuja plicata | reverse complement strand
ATTCAAATTAATTAAAAAAATAAAAAAATAATCCTTATTCCAATTTTACAATATGGGATCCAAACAGAGAATAGCTTATTCCAGCTTTCATTTTTAGAATTAATTAATTCGAGAATAGGCCCTTATTCTGGAATAGGCCTATTCTGGATAAGTTAATGCCATGCACCAAACGGGCCCTAAGAGATTTACACTGGAAGGGTTAAGAGATGGAGGATTAAGAGGATGACTACCGAAAGAGGCCCTAGGATACATGTCTAATAGTTGTGGAGCCAATTTTTCAGAAGGCGCCAAGTGACTAGGGTTTTCCTGTCCAAAATTTTTTTGAGTTTGAAAAATGGCTAGGTTAATCTGGTCCCTCCGAGGTCTTAGGGAAGCCGATTTAGAGGATTCTCCAACCTTGGATGATCTCAAACCCTCAGATTCATCAAAATGTGAAGAAACTTGCAAAGAACCTAGAGCCTTTTTAGATTTCAAGCGATCTAGGGTGGATGGGTTAGATATCAGTACCTTATCAGAGCCTAACAAGGATAAGGGTTGTTTTCCCTTACCGAACTTATTAGTTGCTTTTTTGAGGATGAACCGAGGGTTCACAAACATGGGTTTTGTAGGTATGACCACGGCCTTTCCATTAAAGATTTTCTGTAGGTCCTTCTGGCCCTTTTGGTCTGTGAATTTCTTTGCATATTCGTGCGTTTGGAAACCCTTGATACTGTAATTCCCGTCTATTTTCTGAGCCCTTTGTACAATAGGACGATGCCTAAAAATGCTGGCCCAACTGTTAGTTTTTTGCCAGTTTTGTTGCCTACTCCTCTGAAAAGTACCATCACCGGCCCAGCTATTCCTGCCAGTTCTTCCAGCTAAACCCTGTTGCTCCTGCCATCGACCTGTCTACCAGCTGAACCCTGTTGCCCCTGCCATCGCGTTTTACATACATAACATGATAAATGATATTAAATTTAAAAAACCTATAATTTATTTTAAAAATAAGAATTTTAACATAGCAATTTTTTCATAATATTTTCTCATACATTATATAAATTTTATATTAAATAATTATTTTTAAAAAATATATGAAATTGACAAAAAATTATTATAAAAAATTTATTTATTTATTTAGTGTACTTTATTATACTTAATTAAATTATATCAATAATTAATTATAGGCAAATACTTAGCCACTATGTGGCACTTGTTATCCATTGTTTATGAAGCGTATTCATACCCCGAATATTACATATATTATTGAGTTCATGGCTATGAAGGAAGGACCTTCCCCTACGAACATTCAGTAAAGATTTATTTTTAGTTTGATCCTCTACTTCTCCATATTTTAATCTTAATCATGTTAGAGATTTCCTTCCTCTTTTCTTTAACAAATTTTCACTCTCTGGGATTTCCTTATTTGGGTAATTTAGGGATATTCCCAATTTCTCTTCCTATCTTCCATTGTCTTCCGAAACCTCTATATTACCAACTAAAATTTTCATTTATGTCTTGTTGGCTTCTTCATATTTCAAAATATTTTTGATGAAAAAAATTGTTTCCATTGTTATGTTTTTATTTTCTTCCACCAAGGTTTGTGTTCTCCCAATTAATTAAGGCTCAAACAACTTTAAGTTCAAGAGGAATAGTTGTTTCATTATTTCCATCTTTTCTGTAGGGTTCCTCATTTTCCTCTTGATTATTTGTAAATAGTAAGAAATCTACTTCTCTATTTTCATGTTAGATATCTCCACTCTTTTCATCTCCCTATTCTCAAATAATGGATCTACTAAAACTCATTGTTTCTTGACTTCTTCTTGAAAAGCTTTTGAGTCTTCTTATAATTTGTAGAGAGTTTCTTTACTGGATGTAATTGCTTGTTCAATTTCATCCTTAAATATTGATGCATAGTTATGTAAATTCCTTTCACCTATTCGGTTAAAGGGTCACTTAGGGTTTCTATTATAGAATCATGTGTATCATTATTGAATATTATATTTATATTAGTTACTTTCTCTATAAGACTGTTATATTTTCAAAATTAGTCTTTGATATTGCTTATTTTTTTCAATTTTGTTCTCAGTATATCCTCTTTTTCTTGTTTTATTTCCATAAATGTATCCTTTGTAAAATTCTCATTTTATAAATCATCTTCCCTCTTTTATTATTATTTTTATTAAATATTATATTTATATTAGTTACTTTCTCTATAAGTGTCTTATATTTTCAAAAATGGGTCTTTGATATTGCTTATTTTTTTCAATTTTGTTCTTAGTATATCCTCCTTTGCTTGTTTTATTTCTATAAATGTATCCTCTGCAAAATTCTCATTTTATAAATAATCTTCCCTCTTTTATTATCATTTATAGAGGGTCTATGGTTTTAATAGATGCATCTATTTTGAACATAATCATAGCCTTGACTAATAGATTAGTTGAAAATGTTTCTTCCACCGCTATAAAAGAGTCTATGGCATTACCTATATATTCTAGGGTTTCAAAATCTAGATATTCAAAAAAAAGCTTTCATAATTTTCTCCATTGTGGGAATTTTTCAGGTCTATGTCTGTTGGGATTAAAATTAGATTCCTAGTCTATGTAGTGAAATCTAAACCCTTTAAAAATTAATGGATTCTTGTTCAAAGTATCATTTTTTTTAAATTTTTGGATGCTTACAATCAATGAGAAGAAAATTATCAGATAGGGTCACTATGCTTACCTATCCTTAGAAATTAGCATACCACCAATTGATAATATTTTGACATGGTTATCCTCATCCACTCCATTTGGGAAAGTGGGTGATGTTTCTTATAATGATCCCAGATCACCTTAATTATTTTTATATGAATCACGAAGGCCTTTATTACAAATTCTATTTTCTTTTTTCTAATCTGGTATTGATTAGGAAAAATCTTTCTAGATGCGGAGGTGTTGTATGTTTGCAGATATTTTATTTCTTTCTCATACAATACATTTCCTCTATTTGTAATACTATTTACCCCTATTACAAATTCAAGGGTGTTATTTGAGGTCCATAAGTTTTTTGAATAATGTTTCCTCCATTTATCTGTGTCCACACTTTCTGTGTTGTGCATTGGAGATTCTTTGAATTTTTTTTGTGGGTGCGAGTGAAGCCTCTAAAATTCTAGTCTCTATGTTTGCATTTTTTTTTTCTAATATGGATCATCATTAATATTAAGATTAAAGTGAATGTTAAAAGAGATGCATGCATTCTAATATGAATTCTATGTTGAAACCTAATAATGCTGCTACTATATGTTCATTAATGATTTAATATTGTTAAGTTTTAAGATAGCTACAAATGTAATAACACTCTATGTTCTATTTGTTTTCTAAATGCAACAATCTCTCTTTCATTTATATTGGGAATGAGGATAGGAGAGACATGTCCCTTCATGGGACATGTCTATTCTTTATTATTTATAAGAAAGGACATGCCTCTTCCCATTAATTATAATTTAATCAATCTTATAATGTTTCATCAATCAATTATTAATTAAGAATAATATAATAATTTAATATTAAATATTAAATTTCATATGATTAATAATAATATGACATATATATTATATTATAATTAATCAACATATCTTATATGTATTCTAATGATCATACGACTAAAGCTACAAATATTAACACTCCCTCTTAGCTAGGGAGGATGATCAAACAATGTGTGTAGTGGTCTCTCGTATCAAGACTTATGACCTTACCATAGCTACACAAAACATCAACACTCCCTCTTAGCTAGGGAAGATAAAATTAATCAAAATGTCATTCACAAAAGATTCATTACTTTTAAGAGAGAAGATATCACTTCATCAAGATATCAAGAGATATGGTATGACCAAGAATATCAAGTCTCATGATATTCATCATAACTCAAAGATTGTTTTAGATATCACCTCAAAATGATATCAGAGATATGGTCTAACCAAGACTATAAAGTCTCATGATATTCACCATTACTCAAATATTTCCATAGGTAATGTATCCTTAATGTAAGGTATCATCTATTGTGATCTGTTTCAGCCATCACATGATGTCTATCACAATAGAAAGTCAATGGTATGTTTAAGGAACTGAATCCACCATGTAGGAAACCATTGATTGTGATTTGTTTCAGCCATCACACAATGTCTATCACAATAGAAGGTCAATGGTCTATTTAAGGAACTGAATCCACCATGCAGGAAATCATCTATTGTGATCTGTTTCAGCCATCACGCAATGTCTCTCATAATAGAAGGTCAATGGTCTATTTAAGGAACTGAATCCACCATGCAGGAAATCATCTATTGTGACCTGTTTCATCCATCACACAATATCTATCACAATAGAAGGTAAATGTTTTGTTTAAGGAACTAAATCCACCATGCAGGAAATCATCTATTATGATCTATTTCAGTCATCACATGATGTCTATCACAATAGAAGGTCAATGGTCTGTTTAAGGAACTGAATCCACCATGCATGAAATCATCTTTTGTGATCTGTTTCAGCTGTCACACAAGGTCTATCACAATAGAAGGTCGATGGTATTTGTAAGGAACTAAATCCACCATGTAGGAAATCATCTATTGTGACCTATTTCAGCCATCACACAATGTCTATCACAATAGAATGTCAAGTTATTGTAAGATCATCACCTTTCAATAAGTCTTACAAATACAAGTGATAGTCATTTGGAAGTTGTCACTTCCTCATGATGTACACAGGGGGAAGGCCCATTAAAATTATGGAGTCACACACATGACATCCATCGTGCCTTAGCACAGTGGGTGAAAACAAGGGATTGAACCTCAAACTTCTCTCATAGAGAAGAACTCATTAAAGAGATATCAATTTGTTGATCATCCAAGATTTCTTAAGATGAATTTTCAGACTCCCTCTGAGTCTGATATCAATCTTTTATCTCCTCGTCCAAAATTACCTCTGAAGATTTAGTCTCCCTCTGAATCTAATCTTTTTTTTTCCGGCAAGAGCATTTCCATAAAAGATCAAGACAAATAGCTCCTATAGTACATATAGAAATACAAATGAGAGAGAGACTATAATGATTAGATAAATGTAATACTCAAGGATAATAAATACTTATATGTGCATCAACATCCTTGAAACAAGTTGCTTTAATGAAGGTCCATATACATCAAATCATAAAACACCTTCTCAGATTATTTGAGAGATATCTCTCATTTGAATTATCTCCCCACTAAGGATGGTTCATATGGAAATGTAACATTGGTTATTATTCTCCTCCCACAATATATAATTCTCACTCTTATATCATTGAACAATTCTCGTGTCTTCTTATGAAATAAATTGATTTCTCCAAGAGAGGTGACACTCTATAATTAATTATTTCTTTCTAGAAAGAGACATACTTCCTTGAATACATTCTTCTTTGTTAATGCTTGACCACAATCATAAAAAAATAATATATCTCTTTAATGAGAGTCACTTTTTATAAATTTCACATAGACCCATACACATTCCGTCATAACTTTTGAATCCGAGCTTTTCTCTCTAATAGCTTTGGTGAGATTCTTGGAAATTTGTGTTTCACCAACATATCCAAAATTTAGAAAAATCTAACGGTGGATTTGTGAGATATGGTCATTTTATCGAGATTGTATTTTCTAAGATAGTCACACACTCACCATCAACAAACTTCTCTCTTACATTTGCATTCTTGCTCTGATACCATGTTAAGTTTTAGGATAGGTGCAAATGTAGTATCACTCTATGTTCTATGTGTTTTCCAAATGTAACAATTTATCTTTCATTTATATTGGGAATGAGGATAGGAGAGACATGTCCCTTCATGGGACATGTCTATTCATTATTATTTATAAGAAAGGACATGCCTCTTCCCATTAATTTTAATTTAATCAATCTTATAATGTTTCATCAATAAATTATTAATTAAGAATAATTTAATATTAAATATTAAATTTCATATGATTAATAATAATATAAGATATATATTATATTATAATTAATCAACATATATTATATGTATTCTAATGATCATACGAGTAAAGCTACAAACATTAACAAATATTTACATTAAAATTGGATAGTCTATTACTATTAACTTTTATAAAATAAAAATGAATTTATGTTAAAAAAGAAATATGGTGACAATGATAATTTTAATGATATTTATGTTGGATTTAATGTTAATCATAGCTTTAAAAAGATGAATGGTAAGCACACTAAATTCAATGATATGAATCTTGCAATTAGTCTTAACTGTAGCTTTAGCGAAAGCATTGTAATATGAGTAACCCCTCAAGGATGTTAAGACTAGCATAAGATGAATTACCTAAAAATATTAAATGTTAATAAATCATCCAAGAAGGTAAATATCAAAACTGTGATATAATAAAGATAACAATGAAGCGCAACACATTGACAATAAAATCAACCATTCATTCATCTGAAGATGCAAAGTATAAATACATGTGAGTGATTTGGGTCGAATCAGAAGTAAAATCCAACACCTAATGAGTGGAGGAAAGTTTCCTCCCAAAAACTTAGGGTGAGGTGTTGAAATGGAATTGATAGCTCTGCAATGCAGCTCCTAAGTGATAATGACCTATGTAGACAAGTGTCAAATGAACATAGATGACTATTTAAGAGTAAAATTATAAGTGTAGTTAAATAAAGAAATACAATAACGCCCACCCGTAATCATAACTTAGGAGGATAAGATAAAAAATTGAGTCTCGATGACTAACCTAGTGAGGTACTTATATAATAAAATCTTTAATGAAAGGAGAATGATAGAAAACCTAGTGGGAAAAATCTATCCTCCAAAAAGGAGATAAGAAGTCAAAAAGTCTATAAGGACCCCCAAAAGGATGATGATGTTGCTAATATAAAATGCACACTAAGAACATCATGTGGCCCTTCATGAAAATCAGCCTGAATATCACTGTCATTTGCTAAATCATCTGAAATATGAGGACTCGAATTAGGATCTGAAGAGTCCACATCAAGTTTAGAATCCATATGGTGTGTAGCACCAAAATCTGTAATCTCTTGAGAAAATAAGACCGCACCTTTCAATTTCTCTTTTTCCTTAGTAATTTCCTAATTTGAAGAAGGTGATTTGATATAATGAGTTACCTCAATATTATTCTTTTTGAGTAGAAAATTAAGGTGCTAAATTTGATTTTTCATGCATTGACGTTATTTGTGACCATTTTTGTTACAAAAGGAACATTTAATGCTCTCAATAGTTAATTTATGTTGTTGAGATGAGTTATCCTTTTTGAAGTTATCAATTTTGTCTTCTTTCTTCCCTTATTTGTCCCTCTTAGTGTTCTTTTTCTCTCCTTTAGCTTATTATTGATTTTAATTTCCCACAATTAAAGTTTGTGCCTTATAGATTCAAAAGTGCCCATTTGAATTACATTTTTTTGTTCCCTTGTAAGATCATAAATACATTTATCAAGTGAGGGTATAGACCATGAGACACAAAGGGCTCTTTTAGTGGAATAGAAAGTAGAGACAAAAACATAAAACTCATAACCTAGTTTGGAAAGTATAGAAATGATTAATTGATCGTCTTTCTTGTAAATTCCATAATCTTTTAGTTGCAACTTCAAAGATTTATATTTAGTGAAGAAGTCCTCTAAAGTTGGAAATTTTTAATTTCTAAGACCTAGGAGTTGATTTTCTGACTCATGACTTCTAAGTTCATCAAATGTTCCAAATGGGTTGCTTAGAGATTCACAAATTTCATTAGGTATTTTCAAGTTCTCTATATGAAATACTAATCGAGAAGATAAGTTTAAACATAGAAAGTCAAATGTCTAGCCACACTTAATCAAATTTTTTTTTTGTTCCTAGCTTCATTAGGTTCTTCTATGCTCTCATTGTTACCCTACGCAAGCCTTTGTTCTTAAGTACATGAATTACTTTCAACTTCCAATCATGATAATTGAAAGGAGTTAGGGGTTGAATAATCACATTAGGGTCCATGCTGCTAGACATGCATTGTTTATTGTAGAATGCAAAAAATAAGAGCACTTCTTGAGAAGTGTGAAAAATAGAAAAATACACAATACCCCCCTTGATTATCTTTCCCCCTTATTTTTGGAAATTTACAGGAGCTCTTTGCAACCAAATTTAAAAAAAAAACAATGAAAATGACACTTTCTAATGATAGTGTGTGAGTGTTCTTGTTGCATTTGTTAGGAAAAAAATATAATTTTGCAAAAAACAACACTCCATTTTGAGTTGGTGAGAAAAATTTATGAGAAAAAAGTAAATTTTCCTTAAAAAAATATTCCTCCTTTATAAGAAATTTTATGGTGAAAATATTTAGCTCTACGAAAAAAAATCTAAAATAAAAAATACGGACCAATGTTAAGCCCTATGAGTTGGGAAAGAACTAGGGGCTAAACATCTATATGACCAAGTGCTAAATTATGCATTACAAGCCTTTTCAAATTCAAACAAAATAGGGGATGACCTTCTATATTAGGTGGGATGCACGAGAAAGATTTCTAATATTGCATCGGTGTACTTCCCAAGCCACACTCAATGTGTATACCGCATGTGCTTCTTGTTTCTTTTTTAAACCCCAGCCCCATGCATAGAGGGTCGATGGTTCAAACCCCACACCTCTAAACAAACAACCAAGGGTCAAGATGATCGTAGAGAGGGATCATAGCCTACATGAGGCACAAGCCAAGGCAGACACATATTTTTAAATGTGTGGCTATGATGAAGACTCCATGGTGCCCCCATGGGGATGCCACACACATAAACTCTATGCATGTAGGGAATCCAATGGATTCTTTGCCAAGAGTTTCCAGTCTACATAACGATGCATGTTCAATTGCAAAGACATGAGACACTCTACACAGAGCCGCACATTATGTTGATTGTGATATTGAAATCTACAAATAGATATTATAACCTTCAACTATGTCTTAGGATTTAAAATACCTCAATCGGCTTTGATACCATGTAAAAACTGAGATATAATAGAGATAAAAAATTAAGCACACTACATTGACAAAAAAACAATCATTCATTCATTTGAAGTTTGAAAGTACATTTAAATATGAGTGATTGGGTTGAATTAGAATTCAACTCTAACACTCAAATAGTAGTGGCAAGTTTCCTCCCATGAACTTAGGAAGAGGTGTTGAAATGGAATTGAAACCTCTCTAATACAACTCGTAAATATCGATGACTTGTGTAGAAAAGTGTCAAATGAATACACACGACTAATTAAGCTTAAAATTCTAAGTGTAATTAGATATATAAATACACTAATAATAAACATAATAACTAAAAGTCATTGACTGCTTCAAAAGAAATGGTGGAGACATCAGGCGGGAAGGTCTTTTCAATTTTTAATGGCTGGTCTGGTCATGGAAATTCTCCTCCAGCTGGTTAAGCTATGGATGGGGTTTTATTTCTTTTGGTCAATACTACAGGAGGGGATCCACTTGCGGGGGGGTCATCAGGTCCTGCTCAGAATGACCAAAGTCAACCAAGAATGATGATAACAATATTAATGGGGTTAAACACTTGTGTGGTGTTGATAGGCCTTTGCCAGAGGTGGAGGGTCTCAAGGAGGGGAACACTCTATCTGACACCCTTGAGAAGAAGAAAGAAGTTTTAGGTAAGTGATTTTCTTTATTTGGGGTCAAACCTATAGGTAATTCCTCTTTCTTAGATATCAACATTGTCTCTAATCTAGTTAAGGGAGAGTTTGTGATTATTGTTCCCGGTCCTCTCATTGTAAAATTGGTGTCATCAATGGATCTTACTCTGGTTCATAAGTTAGCGGGCTCTCAACCCAATATCAAAGTAGTTAGTAAGTATGCCCAAAAGAAGTGGTTCCTTAAGGGAAAATTTGATATTACAACTATGTACAAATGCTTTTTTTGTTTGAATTTTCTAATGGCAAAGATATGTCCAACATTTTGTGTGGAGGCCCTTGTATGGTAGGCAGGCCATCTTTGGCTCTTCAAAAATGGTCTTCAAACCAAGATTTAAATGATTCATCCTTTTTTGAGTATGCCCCTATCTAGGTTCAATTTCCTAGTCTGCCTTTGGAATAGTGGCACGAGGATGTTCTATATAGGCTAGCTAGTTCCTTTGGGGAACTTCTCTCTATTGATCCCATGATGACTTTCAAGTCTTGGCTAGTCTATGCAAGGATATGTGTTAATATCCTTCAAACCATAGATCTCCCCCTGAGCATCAATATTATGTGTAAAATGGGGAAGTGGATTCAACTAGCGGAATTTGAATCTATGTCTTTTTCCTGTTTCACTTGAAAGAAATCATGCCATAGAGAAAAGGATTGTCCTAATAGAGTCCAAAAGGAGAAGAAGGCGAAACCAAAAAAAAAAAAATATTTCAAGAAGGTCTCGAAAGAAAAGGTCCCATGAGGGGACAAGGTAGGCCCATCCAAAGATCTCATCACTAGTTATTTATGAAGATCAAAACATTGGCGACATTTTAGAAATCCCTAATGATTCTTCCAAGGACATCACGGGCTTAAGAAAAATTAAGGAATATCCTCTAATCCCTCCCTTGGTGTAAAATTAATCTAGGAAGAAAGTTGATATAGATGAAGCTAGTTGGAACAAGCTTGTCAAGTTGATCTAGGTTTTCAAATGGAAGAATGAGAGATTTTGGGGTTCCCTCCCCAAGAGAAATATGTTGGAGATAGTGAGCTTGTATCTTGGGTTGAGTACTCACTATTAAGAAATAAAGGGAAGAAAGGGACTGCTATAGCTGGTGAAGACCAGGAAAATATCACAATTTTTGTCTTAGAGGTGATTCTTGAAATCCCATTTGATAAGAAATGCTAGGGAGACTCATTTGATGAGCTTGAATTTTTTCAGGATAATAAAGGTGAGTGATGAACTAATGTGGTACATGGAAATAAGAAGTAGGAAGGAAATGGGGACCATGGCCATGGGGGCTCATAAGGAGGTGTTACTACCAGGGAAATGAAAGTAGATATAAGTATACCAAATTCTTTGCATGGAAGATCTATCAAATTCTCAAGAGAGCAGGAAAGAAGACAAAGTATAGCAGATGGGAGACAATGTACCATTCATGAGGTTTGTTCCCTAGATAATAAATGAAGATCATTTCTTGGAACATTAGAGGGTTGAATGACCCTTATAAGCAAGATATGCTAAGGAATTTTGTTAGGGATCATAAGCCAGATATTATCCTTATATAATAAACTAAAATGTCTAGAGAGAAAAATGAAAATGTATACTTATTTAAGCATTGTGGTGTTATAGGCTATCATTTTGAAGGGGTCTCTAGTGGCACTGCTTCTTTTAAGGAACTTAAATACTATCCAGAGAGAGATAATTGAGGCAAATAACAATATTATCACTATTTGGTTTAATCATGTTAGGGATGGTTTTTTTTGGGTCTTATCTGATATCTATGCTCCTAACTACAAATATGGCTAGGTTAAGTTTTGGATAAGATTAGAAAGCATGAGAAGGTGCTTCCCAAATGATAGTTGGATGGTGATGGGATATTTTAGTACTCCTCTTTGTGATTCAAAGAAATATGGAGGTTTTCTTCACAGATAGATATTATCTTGGATCTCATGGACTTTATTAATAACGAAGCACTGATGGATTTGGAGCTTAGAGGTGGGAATTATACATGGACTACGAGAAGAGCTGGAGCTAGTCTTATGCAAGTTAAAATTTATCAGGCTCTTATTTCTTCAAACTTGATCCTCAGGTACTCATGTTCTCTTTTTTACCTACATAGATTTGGTTCTGACCATTCCTCCTTTTCTTTCTTGTCTATCTCTCTTTCTGGCAGAAGGAACATTCCTTTCAGATTTGAAAAAAATGTGGCTTCTCCACCTGAAGTTGGAGGGTAGAATTGTAGATTGATGGGACATACATATTGAGGGTACCCCTATGTTAAGGATTGTGAAGAAGCTTAGGTTGGTTAAGAATAAAGTTAGAACGTGGAATAAGGAAGTCTTTAGTAACATTTTCTAGTCTAAATCTATTATTTAGTCATAACTCAAAGACCTTCAAGACACTATATAGAATGAGGGTCTATTTGAGGAGAACACGGATTAAGAGAACACGATGCTAGAATATTACCATAATATAATTTCTAAAGAGGAATTTTTCTAGCATCAAAGATCTAGGGCTCTTTAATTAAAATCTAGGGATAAGAACACATGTTTCTTTCATCTGACTACTCAAAAACACAAAGTTTCTGACAGAATTACCTACCTTTTGAGAAACCAAGGTAAGATGGAGAAGAAGGAGGAAATTAAGAAGGACTTGAATAATTAATTTTCTTTTCTCCTTTTTGTTGATCTTGACCTCTCTTTGGTGGACCAAGAGAACCTATTTTCATCCATTACCAGTCTGATTGATAGGGATACCAATGCAATGATTAGAGAGATTCCATCCAATAAGGAGATAAAAGAAGTTATTTTCTCCTTCAAAGGTGAGAAATTTCTAGGCCGTGATGGTTTCCCTTTGTTGTTCTTTCAAAAATTTTGGGAAATTGTGGAGAAGTATGTTTCTAATATGTTCTAAGAGGTCATTTGATCAAGGTCTCTTTTGAGAGAAGCCAACTCCACATTTATTGTTCTCATTCCCAAAATACTTGATGCTGATTTGGTGGAAGGCTTTAGACCTATCAACCTCTAAAATTATTTCTATAATATTATATATCCAAAGTCCTCACTCTCACAATTATCTCGATCCTCCCGGTTTCTATTTCCCTCAATAGAATGACTTTGTTCCTAGTAGGAAAATTCAAGTTTCCATAATCACAATCAATGAAAATATCCATTCGCTGGAGGTGTCTCAAAAATAGGAGTTCTTCATGAAACTAGATTTATCTAAAGCCTATGATAGGGTGGATTGGGCCTCATTTGTAAATTTGTTACAGCTTTTAGCTTTGATGTGAAGATTATCAACCTTATTCATCAACTCATTTCTACTACCTTGGCTTCAATTATTGTGAACTGTGCTTCCTAAAAATTCTTCTCTCCTTCTAGAGGCCTTCACCAGGGTTACCCCATGTATCCTATCCTTTTTTTATTCTAGAAGAAATCTTGGGAAGGTTGATCACCAAATTTGTTCTTGATGGTTTGTTGCAGGGTCTTCAACCCTCTTCTAGGAACCTCTCTTGTTCCCATGAGCAATTTGTGCATGATACAATTATTATGGGGACTTCTTCTATCAAGAAAGGTAGAAATATGAAGAAGGATATTTCTTCTTATACTAAAGCTTTTGGTCAAATGATACTTTGGGAAAAGAGCACTATATTATTTGTCAATACCCCTACTCTTTATACAATAGGGGATGGCTACTATCCTTGGCTATAATAATTTGCAGTTTCATTTTGTTTACTTGGGCCTCCTCATGAGTTCTAAACCTATGTGCTCCTTCTGGACTAGGGTTATTGTTATATCTAATAGAAAAATTCTTGTTGGAAAGGTTCTCTCCTTAGCGAAGCTGGTAAAATCATACTCCTTAATTCTTCTCTCAAGAATCTACCAATGTATGCTCCAATCCCTTTTCACATTCCTTCGAAGGTTATTGATATTATTGAGAAAATGTAAAAAATATTCTTGTGGTTAGGCACTAAAGAGAAGGATCAGTTACATTTGTTAACTTGGGAGAGTGTTTGCAGGCCTAAAAAATATGCGGGATTAGGGATTAGAAGAATCAAGGATGTTAACCAGGCCTTATTGGCCAAATAGATTTGGAGAACTTACAGGAAAGAGAAAGAATGGAAAAAAAATTATTAAAATCAAATATCTCTAGACCTCCCCTGGGCTGGAATATTTATTCTCCTCGCCTCATAGAGTGCATGATTCTTTCATATGGAATAGCATTGCTCTGTCTAAAGGTCTCGCATTTAAGGGGGCTTTTTGGTGATATGGAGGCTCCTAAACTAATTCATATTGACTCTTCCTTAGGTCACTTTCTAGACCTACTAATGGTTTGTTTCCCAACTCTAACCTATGATAATTCACTTAGTTATTTCCCCTAATTATCAAGGGCCTCTCTACCAAAGGTAAATCAACTTCTCCTAGAAGATACTAGATTACCACAAATCATCCCAAACTCTTACTAGTCACTTGAAAGTGTTAAATTCACTACAATTTCATCCTAATACATTCTTTCTTGAAGATCTTGGACTATATATCAATCAATTTCCCATGGACTTCAATGATTCATTGTTTGGAGGGCTAGGAGCCCTATTTTTGAGGAAAACCATATAAATCCAAAATATTTGAAGACACTTCTCAAACTGATCAGCTTTCAAAATACCCTTTTGGAAAACCTACAATATTTTCAAGGTTTTGGGTCCCTATGGTGTTTGTATAGTACCTTTCCCAAACTAGTCCATTCTCCTTAAAAATAGGGATAATGGCATAAGATACTTGCAATGGTTGATGAGATGGGTTCATCATCTTGGAACACTAGTTATAGGGCTCCCTTAATACCCTAAATCCACTCTCTAATAATTAGATTCACCAATCCAATATAAACCTTCTTTTACATGTCGATTGTTATCTTCTTGCTCCTAGCCGAGTGCAGTATGTCTCACCTAGGAAAAGCTTGTAAAAATAGAAAATTCCATTTTTTGAACCTATAAAAATTGAAAAGACTATATAGAGGCTCTACTTTTCATCCCCCATAGTCCATAAGGATCAAATGGAGGAAGCTCATTGTAGAGCCATATTTACAAACCAAACCCATACACTGGCAGAGAATAATCTAGGAAGGATTGGTTTTTATTTATGGACAACAAACTATAAAAAAAATCAAATAAGTTATAAAAAATAAACAAAACAATGTTTAGAAACTAATCTATTCATATACATGAATGTTTCAATCCATCTACAATTGTTTTAATCAAAATCTAATAAAATTGTGTAAATACAGTGAACTGTCACTTTTCTCCTTCTCGAAATGCAATAAAATTTTCTAAAACCTTCATACAATCATTAGTACATCCTTAAATATGTACCCTACACACAAAAAACTTCCCAAACTGACCCATAACTGTCATTAGGTCATATTACAACTTTTTCCCAAATGTTGTTGAGCAACATTTTAAAGTTACAAATGTTGCTTAATAAGCAACATTTTACATCTTTTACAACTTTTGTCAATTTGTTTCTCTAACCCAATGAATGGGTTCCAAAAGGTTAAAAACCATATCTTAGACGTATTTAAACTTCAATTAGGTCCTCTTAGACACTATAGCTATCATTTTATCATTTTTCCTATTTTGGCATTCAACACATCAAAAGGGTTTCTTGGACCAAAAATGAATAAAACAAAACACAAAACTATCAAAAACCACATCACATCAACCCTAGACAACCATAAAAAACCTTATCTAAGACCAAGACCATTATAATTTCTTTCATTACAAAATTTGAGGGTTCTAACCCCTAGGTGCTCCTACACCATGCTCCCTCTGAAAAAAGAAGTCAAGTTAAATCTAGAGACAATAATGAAGGATCTATTCCCAAATTCTTGAAGTCAACTTCTACAACCCATGTAGCCTCTGCTTCAGGTAGGTGTCTCCATTTTATGAGATGTTCCATATATTTTCCATGTCTATTCTTTTTTTTTTTTAAACTCTAGAATTGAGTATCTTCTCTACTAGTGGCTTGCTCTTGGATGGTAGGGGTACATAAAAAATAACCTTCTCCACATCAAAATTAGTCCCTATCTCCACTAGCATTGGACCTTTGTATTTGACCATGTCTTGCATAGTGAACACATGTGATATTTCCAAATCTTTGGGTAGATCTATTTTATATGTATTTAATCCATATTTTTATAGGACTTTACAAGGCCCTATCCTTCTCATCTGAAACTTACTTGGCATACATTTCTTCAATCTGGCTTTATTCAAATACACCATCACTAAATCTCACACTTCAAACTGCAATTCCTTTTTTCCTTATATCCACTTTGGATTTCAATCTGTAAGTGGCTTCTATGAGCATCTTCTTGACTTGATCATGCACCTTTTTCATTGATTAGGTAAAATATTATGCATGTCCACTTCTACCCTCCATGCTTCCTAAGTCTTTGACTTCACAAAGACCCCTATGATGAACACCATATACCAGTGCAAAATGACTTCTACCAGTTATTCTATTCATGCTGTTATTATAGGAAAATGATGTCTATGACAACACTTGATCCCATACCTATCCATATTCCTTTATTAATCACCTTATAAAATTACCTATAACCATGTTAATGAACTCTATTTGGCCATCAGTCTGGGGATGATAAGCTAATCCAAATGAAAGATCAGTTCCCCATCTCTTCCACAATGTCTTCAAAAAATGTCCCATGAATTTGACATCCATGTCTAAAACTATACTAAGAGGCAATCCATATATTCTAACAATCACCCTAAAAAATAATTGAGCCAAATACTATCAAAATCTAGAATTTTTCCTTGGTGAGCCAAAAAGGAATTCCATGTTGGTACATTCCCATGGTCTATTGGGAATGGGTAAGGGATGATAGAGACTAGCATTAGAAGTCATACATTTTTTTCTTTTTGGCACACAATACACTGTTCTACATACTTCCTCACATCTTTCTGCATCCTAGGCCAGTAGTGGAATCTTTGAACTAACTCAAGGGTCTTGTTGAAACCAAAATGTCCACTAAGATCCCGATTATTCTTTTCTTGTATGATATTTTCCCTCATAGATCCCTTAGGCACACATAAATTTCCTCTTCTAAAAAATAACCTATTCTGCAAAGTATAGTATGCAAAATAAATATGGACATGATTCTTGAACCCTACACATACATTGTAGGCCTTTGAGAAGTATTCATCATCTCGGTAAAGATCCTTAATAATGTCCACTACAAACTCTTTGGGTAGGAGATAGTGTCTCCATTTTCTTAGGGCTTGAACTAATGCATAGAGATCTAGGTCATATGAGGATTACCTCTTCTTTGCCTCATTTAAATTTTCACTATAGAAAACTACTAGTCTGCCCTCTTGAGTTGAAATAGATCCTGTTAGATATATTTCTAGTGTTCTGAGTCTTGCTAAAAAAATTTGTTCTCAGTGTTGGTTTGTGCAATAAAGTGTCAAGATTTGTTCCAGAGTACCATCAATTTTCGTGCAAATATTGTTTTCCAAGCCATGAAATGCAAAACTATTTTGAAACCCTAAGGCCTTGATCATTTTTGTCCTTGTCGTGCGGAAACCCTATTTCTTTGAAACCTTGTTCTATTTTGAAGTTATCTTTTTCAAGTAACTTAAGTGATTTTAAGTCATGTGACCTTTTCATATTTTTCTTAGTCGCTTAATCTTGTAACCATTATCGAATATTTCTTTTGGTCAGGAGACTCACTGCAAGCTTTAGTCACGTAATCTCAAGAAGGAAAGAGTATTATCTCAAAGATTGTGAGATTAAACACAGGTGGTTGATCTTGATTAAATCTTGTGGTTGGCATGTGATCTCCCAATAAAAACTTGAGTTATTAAATCATCTAGCAAATTTTAGTTTCATTCAATCACACAATCTCACAATCTTACTGAGGTAAAAGCATGGTTATTTCATTTTCTCACTCGTGAGGTCTCTGAATGCAAGATGGGTTAAGTGAAATCTTATGAGATTAAGCAAGGCCAATACATTGGGAACAAGATGAGTGGTTGGCGCTTATTCTCACAATAAATTAATGATGTCATGAAATATCTGGATATCTAGCGAGAACCGTAGATGCTTTGTTGATCTTGTGGATGGCATTTAATCACAGAATAAAAGTGCAGTTAAGTGATAAGTCTCAAGATTCAATGTAGAATGTTGGATTAAAATGGAATCAAGGGCTACCATGTAATATTAGAAATAATGAATCAAGTACAGATAGTTTGTGAGACTTAATGTTGATCGTTGATTGAGAAAAGATCTAAGGGCTGGTGCGTGATCTCAAAACAGAATCTGAGTTTGAAGATTTATTCAATGACTTAGAGATGCTGGTGCAGGAGTATCCTAAGGTCTTTGAAAGGGTAACCAAACATAATAACCTAGCCAAAATAACCCTGGACACAATAACCCCACCATAATAACCCAAGGACACAATAACCCATGAACAAAATAACCCATGGTCAAAATAACCCATGGACAAAATAACCCATGGTTATTTTAGATCAAGTTAATATGCTAAAAAGGGATTGTGAGGCACCATAGAGGATAATTAGGTCATTTTTAGACCATATATCCATTATATACCCCTAAAATAGCCTTAAAACATCTTTAATATCGCTAATACATTTGGGGTCGATTTGCGACAGCTATGTGTCGCAATTGGGACAGCCATGTGTCTCAATTGCGACAGTATTAGACGTCGCTATTTTTTAGTCGCAAAATATGACGTCTTTGCTTTTCTATCACAATTATGACTTCAATCCATCGCTATGTAGCCCTATCAACCCCGGCATTTGGGGCGTCACCAATACAGGAAATCCATCATAATTCTATGTGTATACATTGCAATGGCGATGAAAACCCAAGCAATTGCGATGGTATTTGGGCGTCGCCAATACGGTGACCTCATCATAATTTTGGAGGTAAACGTCACAAATGCGACGAACACCCAACCAACTACGATGATTTTTGGGCGTCGCCAATACAGCAACCCCATCGTAATTCTAGAGGTAAACATTGCAATGGTGACGAACACCCAAGCAACTACGACGGTTTTTGGGCATCACCAATACAGTGACCCCGTCGTAATTCTGGAGGTAAACGTCGCAATGGCGATGAACACCCAAGCAATTGTGATAGTTTTTGGGCGTCACCAATACAGCGACCCCGTCATAATTCTGGAGGTAAACGTTGCAATTGCGACGGATTCAAGATAGAATTAGAAAAAAAAATGGCTGTGTAGCAATGATGTTGACACTTTTGGGCTTCAAAAAGTCAATACACGATTACAAATTTACAGAAAATAAACCCCATGCTAAATCATGAAAAATAGGAGGCAAGGAGCATGAAAAGAAAGCCTAGAAAAGAAGAACATCTAAAATAATATGCTAATCTAAGAACGCAATAATCAAGTTTTCCTTGATATTTGTTATCCACTGTATAAATACACAAATAACCAAAAGAACAGTCAGATATAGTTACCTCTTTCAATAGCTATTGAAGCATTAGAAATATACAACAGCTATTGAAGAATTAGGAAAATACCAGTAGAGAGTGAAAGGTACGTTGAGTAGTTGGTGACAGTAGAAAAATTAAAAACAATGATATTGATTAATTCTATGAAGCACATTTCAAGCATTTCTCAAATAACATATAAATGAATTACTATAGAGGTGAAATTTCTTATCTAGATAATTGTGCAAGCTCTCATATGATCCAATAGAAATAAGTAGACTGGACATAACCAACACAAAAATTTTTGTAAACAGATGTTGATTTCCCACTCTTAAATATGTTGTTTCAGGAGGTGGAATTGAAGTAGCTTG
>MU227969.1:993006-1007534 GCA_018584345.1 Thuja plicata | reverse complement strand
ATTGAGTAGTTCTCAAACAATTAATAATAAGTAATAACATATGAAAATTAAAAGATTATATATACCTAAACTAAACTAAAAACATGCCAAAACTAAACTTACTAAAGAATTGTCTAAGCTGCAAGAGAATCACATAGTCCAATAGTAATGTTTAGCAGAAGCCAATTTACTGACTATAAAATTTAATTATCTATGCTAACATGAAAAAAAAGAGTAGGGGCATGTATTTCAAGTGGGCCTACTTGAAAAATAATCTAATTGTGCTAAATAGAATAAAATAGCTAAATCAAAGCTTCATAGATTCAAATATGCATACTAATTATAGACAAGCAATATATTCAACTAAAAGTAGGAATATATTGAAAATGGTGTCACATTTTTTTTAAAATTTTTTTTAGTATTGGTCGAAATTTCATCCTTTACACAGTACTAAATTCGACCAGGATGCTATATAGTTGACGGTTCTTTTGATGAATTTGGGTGGATAATTTGACCACAAAATGGACTAAATCGACTAGGATGCTATACCTTCGACGCTCGATTCAACGAATTTAGGTGGATAATTTGACAACACAATGGTCTCAATTTTGACGTTTACACCAATTGCACGACGTCTTATTCTTCCAGTTACAAGGGATTGTTACAGTTGATAATTCGACTAGTTATGGGGTCAAAATTTTGACTATTATTTACGATGTAGAAAATTCGACGAAAAAAGATCGACGACAGTTTTAGTCGCTTATTCGACCAATTGTTGTAGAAAATTTGACTAATTCTCGTTGAAATTTAAGGTAAAATTTACTAGTGTAAGATACTTTGTGATGTGTTTCCAATGCATGCATGCCATCTATTGCTTGGCACACCATGGAAGTATGACTGGGAAGTTGTCCATAATGGGAAAGAGAACAAGTACTCCTTCAAGAAAAATGGGGTAACTTTCAAAATTCAGTCTCTACTAGAGGAAGACATAGTGGATAAGATAGAATCCAGTACATTATTGATGAGTGGGAAGGAATTCCTAAGGGATATGAAAGAGGAAGGAGGTGGCTATGCAATCATGTTAAAGCCAAAGGAGGAGGAGACTCATAAGCAAGAACATATGCCAAAGGAAGTGAAACAACTGTTGGATCAGTTCAAAGACATAATATGTGAGGGTAAACCAGCTACACTACCACCAAAGAGGGAGATAAGTCATCAGATTGACTTTGTACCAGGAGCATCTTTTCCAAATAAAGTTGCATATAAAATGACACCGAAGAAAAACAAGGATATAGCCAGGCAAGTACAAGAAATTTTGGACCGGGGGTTGATCAGAAAGAGCATAAGCCCATGTGTTGTCCTAGTGGTGTTGGCTCCTAAGAAGGGAGGTAAGTGGAGGATGTATACTAATTATAAGGCAATAAATAGGATAACTATTAGATATAGATTTCCTATTCATAGGATAGAAGATCTGATGGATTTTTTGGGGGGTGCTAAGTACTTCTCTAAAATTGATTTGAAAAGTGGTTACTACCAATTTAGGATGAAGGAAGGTGATGAGTGTAAGTCATCCTTTAAGACTATAGAGGGGTTATATGAATGGTTAGTTATGCCCTCTGGGTTTACCAATGCACCTAGTACCTTTATGAGGGTGATGAATGAGGTCTTGAAAGACTACATAGGTGTATTTGTAGTTGTCTACTTAGATGACATCCTCATTTTTAGAAAGACAATGGACGATCATATGAAGCACTTGGAGTTAGTACTGAAGAGGTTGTAGGAGGAAAATCTCTTCATCAATCTTGAAAAGAGTGAGTTCATGAAGGAAGAACTAGTCTACCTAGGATTTGTAGTTTCCAAAGGTTACTTGAAAATGGATAAAGAAAAATTAGAGGCCATATTGAACTGGCCTACTCCTAAGATAGGGACTGAAGTTAGGAGCTTCCATGGGTTATCCTAATTCTATAGGAAGTTCATTAGGAGATTCAATGAAATTTGTGCTCTAGTCCTGGAGACCATTAAAGGAGGGTTGAAAACCAAATTTGTATGGACCAAGGCAGCTAATGAGGTGTTTGAAAGCTTGAAAAGAGAAGTAGCCACTCAACCTATATTGTTGTTACCAAGTTTTGAAAAACCTTTCATAGTAGAGTGTCATGTAAGTAGCATAGTAGTGGGGGATATCTTAAGCCAAGAAGGCAGGCTTGTGGCATTCTTCAGTGAGAGATTGAATGAGGAAAAGTCTAGGTACTCTTCCTATGAATTGGAGCTATATGCTCTTGTAAAAGCCTTAAAGAAATGGAGGCATTATTTATTGCCTAAAGAGTGTTGTCTTTACAGATAACCAAGCATTGAGTTATATCAATACTCAAGACAAACTTAGTTTGAGGCACATCAAATGGATGGAGTATTTGTAGTCATACACCTTCACTACTAAGAATAAGAAGGGGGTAAAAAACAATGTTGCAGATGCCCTTAGTAGAAGGATGCTGATAATACAAGAAATTCAGTTTCACAGTACAGGGGTAGAAGGGTTTAAGGACCTTTATGAAGGAGATGCAAACTTCTTAGTGATCTACGAGGCATGCAAAGAATTTGAGAATCACTTTCACAGTGAGTATGCAGAGTATACTCTTTAAAATGGATTATTGTTCAAAGGGAAATAGTTACGTGTGCCAAGGGGGTCCATGAGGGAGAAACTCATACAAGAAAAGCATAATGGGAGTCTAAGTGGACACTTTGGATTGAACAAGACCTTGGATCTAGTGGAGAGGGTCTATTCGTGGCCAAAAATGTAGAGGGATATAAGGAGATATGTAGAGCAGTGTGGGTGTGTCAAAAGGCCAAAGGAACTTCATCTAATGCAGGTTTATATTAGTCATTGCCTATCCCAAGTAGACCATGGGATTGCATTAGAATGGATTTCATTGTGGGACTACCTAGGACACCTATTGGTTTAGACAATGTGTTTGTGGTAGTAGAAAAATTTAGCAAGATGAGTCATTTTGTCCCATGCAAGAAAACACATGATGCTAGCCATATTGCCCATTTGTTCTTTAAAGAGATAGTCAGGATACATGGCTTACCAAAACTCATAGTTGCAAATAGAGATGTGAAGTTTATGGGACATTTTTTGAAGACACTTTGGAGAAGGATAGGAACCAACTTGTCACATAGCTCAGCTTATTGTCCTCAAAAGGATGGCCAGATAGAGGTGATCAATAGGGTACTTGGAAATTTGTTGAGATGTTTGACGAAAGAATATGGACAAAGTTGGGAGCAAGTGATACCTCAGGAATAATTTGCCTACAAGGATAGAACAAATCGGACCACAGGTAAGAGCCCATTTGAGATTGTTTATGGGTTACACCCAAGGGGTGTACTTGATTTGAGAGACCTACAAGGTTATGAAGGCATCAGTGGTCATGCTGATGATTTATCTCAGTCAATGAGAGAGGTACATGAACAGGTTAGGAAGACATTAATGGAGAACAATCAGAAGTTGAAAGCCAAGAGGGATGAGGGAAGAAGAGATCTACAATTTGAAGTGGGTGATTTAGTAATGGTGTTTTTGAATAAGGCCAGACTACAAAAGGGAATACCTAGTAAGTTACAGATGAAAAGGATTTGGCCTTGCAAGGTGTTGGCCAAGTATGGAAACAATGCCTATAAGGTGGAGCTATCCAAGGAGATGTCAATTTCTCCAATCTTCAATATGAAGGATTTGAGAAAGTATAAAGGGCTAGAAATGGATGAAGTACAATATAGTACTGAAGTGAATAAGGATGTGGGATAGTTCAAAAGTTTGGATGAGATCAAACCACAAGCTGAAAGGATATTGGATTCAAGAGTGAAGAAGAAAACTAGACATAGGATCTATATGGAACATCTAGTGAAGTGGAGGAAGCAACCAGATTCAGAAGCCACTTGGATAGCTGAGAATGACTTCAAGAAGCATGGAATTAGTGAGGAGTTCCTAACACCACATGTACCTTAACTTGTTTGTTGCAGTGGGGGATGGTGCAGGAGCACCCTAAGGTCTTTGAAAGATATTTTTAATAATTTTGGCTTGTAAGTTGGTTTGGAAAACCATCATTGAATAAGGACTATGTTATAAAGTCTCAAGTGTGTCTAAGGTGTGTCTAGGGTTAGTAGTGATTAGGGTTTGGTAGTTGTTGAGGTCAAGTTGCATCTAGGGGTCTATATCCTTAGAAGCCAACCAAAAGGTCAAAGGGTTAACCAAAACTCCAAAATGGAGTGGCATTCAAGGATTTAATGTTTTTAAGTGTTTTAAGGTCATATGATAAGTTTTAGGACAAATTTGGGCCATTGGAATTGGGAAAATGTCATTTTGACAAAAGATGTAAAAGTTGTCATGACAACTTTTGCAACTTTGCAAGGTTGTCATGACAACACTTCTAGTTTTTAGGAATTGGCTTTAATTATGCCTAGATCCTAACATGAGGGTCCAGAAATGTCAGAACAGGATATATAAGGTAGAACAAACCCTAAATTGAGAGTTGGAGTTCATTTTGTATAGACTGTTTATGGAGAAGTAAGGTTTTACACTATATTTTGCAGATAGAGCCAGCATCAAATACTTAAATAGATTGAATGGGTTGAATTAAAGCATTGAGAGTGTTTTATGTTTTATTTTCTTAGTCTTTGTGGCATTGGTTTGATCTTTTAATCATACTAGTCCACATTTTATAAATTATTTAGGTTTCACTGGTTCACTGTCCAGTTTTGGACCAGTCATGTAGATAATGGCTTTCCTTGGAGTTCCCGTGGTCCAAAATCCTATGAACACTTGGAATTGAGTAAATCCTTGTATATAAAATATACATATGGTGTGTGGAGTGTGTATGTGCAGGGAAGACATGAGAACATTCAGGCCCTAGGTGAGTACTAATTATTCTTGCTAGGGGAACTGAACTGAATATAGGCAATAAAGATTGCTTGGTGATTGGTGTGTGTCAATCATTGGTAGAGGAGTGTAGGGGCATACAATATACACTTGTTGATGGACTGAGAAGAGAATAAGAGGTTGTTAGTGTAGATAAAGAAAGCCAAGGAACCAAACCAGTGTTCACGCCCTAGAAACCCTCAATTTTAGGGGTTAGGTGAAAGTCTATTATACAAACAAGGTGGGAAACTAAGACCTACAAAATATTTAAGCCTAGGAAAACACCACAAAGAATATGTATTTATATTCCAATGGTGTTATGGGATTTTGAGAGGAAATCCACTTTATCAGTGTTTAAGAGGGCTAATAGGCCTAAAAAGGCTACAAGGCCTAGTACACTAGAAATCTTGAACCTGACTGGAACTAGGGTGAAAGATCCACAAGATTGGATCTAGAGGAGTTGAAAGAGACCTAAAAGAAGTAAGGAATCCAATCCATAAGAAGATGAGACAGTTGGGAGAGTAGATGACCAATGCAAGATATGAATGTGAAGGGTTATGGAGAGGGATCTAGTGAGGAAATGAACTTGTTGGAGAGCTCCTGGTGATTTGGAGGATCAAATAGGAATCCTCTAGTTAGGGTGGTGATAGGAACCCTAAGAAAGATCAAGAGAAGGTATAGTATAGAGAAAGTAATCTATAGGAGTGGGAGCTCCCCATCATATGCATTCAGTCACATGATCTCCAATTGAATCATGGTTAGCCTATGTTAAGCCTAAGCCAGTCTAAGTCTACTGCAGGTGAATATGAACCATTGATGAAGAATAGATCTTTTGACTAATGTTGAATCAGTGAAAGAAGTAAAAATTTTAAGGATTATTCAGCAATCAAGAGACAATGGCTAAGATGTAGACATGTGTATAAGTGGATGGGAGATCTGTGGCATTCATAAAATCTCAGAATGAACCCAAGGTTTAGCAAATTATCTACTGAATCAGAGATAGCCTTTAGTCGCATGATCTTGTAACAAACTAGAGTTAAGGTCAAAGATTGGGAGATTTAGCATAGACCATAGATTTAAAATAGGATCAAGGGTGGTCGTGTAATTTCCAAACAAATTAAGCAAGTACCAAATGATTCAGATACTTAGAGCAAGCCATATATCATGATCTAATCATGGGGTCTATACGTAATCTTAGAATAAACTTAGGTTAGAATGAAATATTTGGCGACTTTGAGTTTTATCATTCATGCAATCTCTAGATAGAATCAGGGTTAAAACAAGGTCATTATTTTCCCTTAGTCGCGAAATCTCAAAATGAAATTAGAGTTAAGACAACTGTACATCGAATTGGAGATGGCCACTGATGAAGAAGAAGATCATGTGATGGGCATTGAATCTCATGATATAACCCGGATCAAGCTAAACTCTCAGTGACTTGGAGATAACACAGTCGCGCAGTCTCAAAATAGATTGTGGTAAGGGTATGGTAAAATTGTAAGGGTTTGTTCTCGCGCCGTAAGGTAAAAAAAGTAGGCCAACTAAAGAGGAAAGATTCTGACAGGATGTGAAAAATATAATGAGCTGTGAAAATGTAGGAAAAAAATTCATTCATATTGAGCTTAAAGCCTTTTTACATATAATAAGGTTTTAAAACTGAAAAAGACACTCATGATCTTCCCAATTGTTCTATTAAAATTTTATTACCTATCTACTTCAGGTGGACATCTAGGAAAGAATTGATGTCAAGGAATGTAGAGTTATGAAAAAAGTGATTGAGTAAGAATTTCCAATTCTTCAACTAGATTAGTGCATTGAATTCTCGGTAATAAATAGGCCAAAGTTTTCAAAGTGTAGAGTCAAGAGATTTCATAAGTTTCAGAGCTTTCAGAAGAAAAGAATTTCTTGAATTTCAAAGTAAATTTCAAGGAAGAGCTTGTATTTGAGAGAATAATTATTTAGAGGAATATTCAAAATTAGTAAAATGGGTCAAGCAGCACCAAGCAGGGCTTCACCCAGTGGGGCAAGTAGAGATGCAGAGGATGACTAGAAAGGAAAAGGAACTACTATGAAGAATTCATGGCTCTATTAGCTAGGAATAACCAAGGCAAAAAGCTAAATGATGAACTCCTCTCCGATGACATGGAAAATTGTAGAGATCCTAGGACTCTGGGGGTTTTTGGTTATCATCTTTTTAATTACTTGTATAGCAATAGAGAAAAACCAATTCCCATATCAAATCCAAGGACATCAGGTTTAGCAAAGCTGATTGTCCCAGACGTCTTCGTAGATATAGATTTACTAATTGAGCTAGCTAGAAAGTATGATTCTCTTTCTAGAACCGTTAAGAAAAGTGATGGGACAGCCATAGTTACTTTGGATAGGGAATATTTTGTGAAATATTTCAAAATATACCATTCATGTACCACAAAGATTGATTTAACAAAGTCATAGAATAGGTATGTTAGAGAAGCCACCATTGTCAGCACTAGGGTCATGTGCCTAAATCCAATAGAAATTACAAAGTTGTCATGCCGAATTCTACTGTGTCTTATTTTAAAAAGGATTTGAGCTTCTGTATGAAGTATATTTCTTATGGGTTCTACAGAGTATTGGGAATAGATGGAGGCAGAGAAAGGTTGCGTGCAGATCTTCTAATGATAATCTTGGACCTCCAAAATTCACATGCCTACATGGACTTTGACTACATTCAATATGTCATTGACCAGATGCACCAAGGGCTTATAGATATCCACCAGAAATCCAATCCCAAATTCATACATTACTCTCTTCTCATGCATTTAATTTAGTATTTCAATATCAACAACATGGACACACAAAATTTGAGACCAAGGAGTCAGTTTCTTGGTCAACCCAACCCTATTCAACTCTGACTTAGGGTTTGGAATTATACTTCCAATGAAAATGAGTTTTGTGGTTTTTAGGATTGGATTGCATATCCACTTCTAAGTTTTCTAGGTCTAAATGTGACAATATTTCCAATAAGGGTGCTACAATTTCTCAGACCTTGCAAGTTTGTGGACAAATGGGGAGGAGATCATAACAAGGGAGATTTTTACTATGAGAAAATCTTTACTTTGATGAGGGTTTATGGATGTTCCCAGCATACACATATAATTCCACAATATGTCCCTCCAAGAATAGTTGTGATGGAGTTTATTTGGAAGTTAATATGGATTGATAAAGAGCACTTGGCTCCCCATAGAAAGGGTACTTTCACACCTAGATAGTTCAAGGTCTATAATTTCACAATTAAGAAAAGAGCCATGGACTCAATGAATAAATGGTTGGGTCAGTATAGAATGAGAATACCCTTGTACATGTATATAGATCCAGAAGGTTTCATCAAGAGTGCAAATAAATTATTGACCCCAACCATAACTACTATCAGGGAGCATGAGGAATGTGTGGAAGAATACCTCACAAGAAACATCTTGGAAGTTGATGAAGTAGCAAGAAGGCCTAAAAAATATTAATAGTTAATGATCTTGGAGCAATGAATGAAGAAAAAAGGGATCCCCTTTGGAGGTTTCTTTCCAGAAGTACCTTATTTATAAAGACTCACAAAAATGATGGAGTCTTTTAACACACTGCACAATAAGTTTGACAGGCTTATTAAAGAAAAGGAAAGAGGCCCTGAGAAGAATTCTTCCTCAAAGTATGAATAAGATAGTGAAGGAGGTTACTCTGTTCATAGCCCTCCTCCCATGGATTATCCACCTATAGTAAGGAAGAATATAGAAGTGGATCTTACAGAGGTACCTGATACCGAGGTAACTGATGAGACCCCAAAGAAAAAACAAAGAATAGAATCAGGGGAGCCTTATCAAGAAAGTGAAGAGGAAAAGAAGAAAGATAAAGTAATTTCCCTAATCACTAGTAATATCAAATATGACCACCAGCTCAGGAAGACCATCAGAGAAGGGAAGAAAGTAAAAAGGGATGTCTAAGAGGAAGTTGAATTACCCCTTTTGATGTGTCAATATGAAAGAGAGATTCACCTAGAAGAGTTCCTGAATGATGATTCATTCATCAAAATAGATGAATTCAAGAACTTCTAAATTTGGAGGAAGCAGTAAGAGGTAGGGTCACAATTGCAATTAACAAAGTTTGATTCAGTACCAAGTGAAGCCCTACAAGCCTTAAAGGATTATGATCCTAAAGTAGAGACTATGACACCAGATGAAGCTAGATAACTAGTAAAGTCTAGTGGAATGCTTCTTTTGTCTGGTTGGGACCTAGCATCTTCCTTTATAATTGATCAAATCAGAAAGCAACCTGATGCAAATCTGTCATCTCAAACATAAATTGGGGAAATTATCAGGGGATGTGCATGTGATCCATGATCCCAAACTTTGGCAATTTGGTCCCTAGCACCTAAGGCCCAAAATCCATCATTAATCAGTGTGCAAGAGAAGATGGATGGGGATAAGATCATTTGGTCTACCCACAATAATTCTGACTTGGAAATATCCTAGGCCCTTACTTTGCAAACCTCAATGAGGCTAAAATAGAGCATATGTCAAAGAGATACCAAAAACTCTTTAATGAGTCAAGTATCATGGTAAAGGATAGGGAAAAGTGGTTGATTCAAATCAAGTCACTAAAAGAGTAAGTGGAGGAGTTGAGAAAGAAGATACAAGAGACATCCAAGGCTATCCTCGCTCCACCCAAAGAAGTTGTGGATGCTCAAACAGAGACGATGGAAGATGTTACACTTGGAGAGAGAAAGTTGATAAAGATCATAACAAAGTGGCTATGGAAGCCCTATGGAAAATCTTGTAACACAGGATAGATGTCCAAAAAGGTAAAGTTGACTTGGTGCATGATGCTTATAGTAAGCTACCTAGCCTAGAGACAAGGGTCAATAGCCACATCACAACTCTAAATCTTTTTTTTGGCACTTGGTGAAGTAGAGGATCAATGTTTGAAAGGCTGGAAGCTTTGCAACCACATAGGACAGATCTCCTAGCTATTGTTTTCCAAGTGGGTGAATTCATTGAACAAATTGGAGCAACATTATCTTTCTTTAAAGGTAAAGAAAATGATATTACAATAGATTTATTCCTCCAATAAAGGGAGAAGATGATAAGATCAAAGCAATGGAAAACTAGAGAAGTGATTTTGATACTATATTGCCTATTAAGGAGGCATTTATAACATATAATATTGTCTTGGATATGGATAGATTCAATAATACCTTAGATGAAAATTTTAAAGCAGAAACAAACTTCACAAAGTTTGTTACAAATGTCAAAGTCATAACAGATGCCAGATGGGAGATGTATAAGGCACTGTTACAAAGTATTTAGAGCTTTAATTGGCCTTTAGAGGTACAATTTATAGAATGGGATATCATCGCAAATCTACAGAAGAAAAAGACAGCAACCATTGATCTAGATGTGTTGGATGAGGAGTAGAATGACACCTAGCACTTGATCAATGAGTGCATAGAGGATAATCATCAAAAAGACTAATGTAAGTTGGCCTGTATTGTTAGTCACTAGGTCTCAGAATAAATTTAAGAGGTTACCCAGAATATCTGCGAACAAAGCTGCTAGCTGCCAAAGATTTGGAATCATATCAAATCGTCTACTCAAGAGTTTTCTCCACCGACTGAAAATCTAAATGTAATTTTGTCTTCTAGCACTTCTAGGTTTAGCCTATCCATCCAAAGCTTGTTGAATCCTTTCTCTCTAAGGATTCCAAGATGGCTATTTCTCTCTATATATAGAAAGATATAACATATTGTAAAGGATAGTGAATTTACAACTGCGAGGGAAACTTCTTATTTTTGTCTAGTTTTCAACCTTTTGTCTTTTTGAATGTATTGAAGTAGAAGTATATTAATAAAATATAGTGGATTTTCCTATTTTACATCTATGATGTCTTCTTGTATTTTTGTTTATGCTCTTGTATGTTTAATCTATAAGGAATTTTAAATATACCAATTATAAGGTAACTGTGTGATTATTTGTAAGTTTCTTTCAAGGAGGGAGTAAGTCTTATAATTAGCTCTAAAGGGTTAGATATTAGTGTGATAATTTGATACATGGGTGTGCGAATGAGAAGATAGTTTGTAAGGCACTCTATTTGGGTTGCATGTGTGTTTTCATTAATCAAATTTTTTGAATATATATATCTCTTTTTGACTCATTGCCCAGGATTAGGCACTGGTCAAGGTTTAGATAAGTACTTACCATCATCAATCTAAAATACAAACAATCATTTACTTTTATATTATTAAGAACATATATGTTTAATCATTTGTATTGAAGAATACAATTTAATTTGTTGATTCCTTGGAGAGAGAATCATTAGGTTATCCATCCTAAGTCAAGAGCTCTAAAAAGAAGGATGAGAATCCTTGTTTCAAAGTTACTTGCTATTATCAAGCTTATGGTCTATCTTATTAATCTCTGTGTTAAACTGATCATAGTCATTTGTAAGATATGCTATTAGTTGTTGTAGTAAAAGGCAATAGGAAAATTAGTGTAACCTTTAATCCAATGTAAATTTTATTGTGAAGAAGTGACTTGTAGAAGGTACACCTGCTTGAGTTTGTGGAACTCAAAGAAGAAGGAGTATTAATCCTCATTAATCAGACTTTTCCTTGTATGAATTACGATTTGGGAATCTAGGAGTCAAGCATTGATGCTATATTGAGATTCTGCAAGAAAAATATCTAACAAATTCGTGACTTCTGTTGGGGATAGAAGTGGATTTTTGTAAAGTATGAAGTGACTAATTGTTTATTGTCCATTTCTTGATTAGTTTATTAATACTTTCCCATACTAGTTGTGGGTGGTGTCTCTAACTCTATGCATTCCAGTGTGATTTGCATATTGAAATACTAAAAATTCTTTTTTGATCTTATAATGAGTCGACAAAGAAACACTAGATCCTATTTTAGAGCTAATCCTGAGAAAGATATACGAGAAGAGCTCCATACACTTGGAAGGAGACACTGGTCCAAGAGAGGTGGATCAAATCATGATACCCCAAATTCTTCAAAAGGGAGAATGGTGACCCCTGTCCCTGAGAGAATGTCATCTTCATCTGAGAGTGCAGAATAGTCAATGCCCATAGATCATTTTGGAGCTAATGTAACTGTTGATCCTTCAAAGAGGGAGAGATGATAGATGTAGGATTCTTCCCTGCAGAAGAAACACTTGAACAACCAGGAGTGACATCTGCTGCTGAGAAAAAATCTTATGATTCTGAAAAGTTGACAGAGGAAGTTCTATCCTTAAGAAGAAATAAATGTGAACAATAATTAGAGATAGAAGATGCTAGGAAAATGTGTGGAAAAAGGCTCTATGAATTGTTAATTGAGAGAGAAGAAATCTTAGAAGATACAAGAATAAATGAGCTTAAGGCTAAAAGCCTAAAAGAAGAGGTTAAAGGTCTAGACATGGATTTATTTGGTGACCTTGAAGCCTTGCAAAAAAAAGTTGCAAAAAAAAGAGAAAACTCTAGTAAAGATGAGTTTGTAGAAGAAGGACCTGTCATGAGGGAATTGCACCCTCATGAGATTGAGCAGAATGTAAAGCTCAAAACAAGTGAGAAAGATGTCTCCGATGAAGGCAAGAAAAAGCCTATTAGCATAACTATTAATGAGCCTAAGAAAAATAAAAATATCCCTGTAGGAATGTCTCAAGTTGACATAGAACTTGAGCAAGCTAGAAAAGCCAAAGAGGATCTAGCCAAGTAGTTAGAGAAGATGGAGCTAGAGGCTATTGCTGCTAACATGAAAATGAGGATAGTTTTCTTGCATGCCAATACTAATACTACTGTAAGTAGTTTTATGCATGTTATTACTGGGACACAACAAAAAAATCCACTAGGTGGTCCTGGCCTAGCTGCTTAACAGTCTGTTGCTGGACCAATTGTTCAACATGCTGGTCCTGATCCAAACACTCAAGCTCTAGTCTGAATCAAGGAGGCTCTCTACAAACCCAAAATCAAGGAGGAGCAGCTGGACCAAGTGGAAACAATGATTTCAAAAATTTCCAAAGATGGCATGTTCAACTAGATAGATATGGACCTCTTTTCTTTGATTGCATCCCTGGTCATCCCAACATGATTCCTATAGAGGTAAGAGATCAAATCCCTCATTTCACATGAAATAATGTCATATCCTATGAAGAACATTTGAAAGCTTTAACTGATAAGATAACTGATTTTGAAATAGAACATGAAGATGTTATCATGAAGCTTTTTGTTCAGTCTTTGACATAAGATGCAAGGGATTGGTTAAGACATTTGCTTAATGATAGTGTAGCATCTTGGGAAGAATTTTTTAAATCTTTTAGGGAACAATACAGAGAACATGTGAACTCCAATTATATGTTGAATGAACTTAATAACATTAAAAAATTCCCTAATGAAAGCATGGAAGAATTTAAAAATAGGTTACAAAAGGCCATGAACAAATTGTCCCAAGTGCTTAGGCTAGATGAGGATGTATGTCTGACCACTTACTATAATGTTGTTGATGCAAATATATCCTATATTCACAGGGATAAGAACCCAAGAACCTTGAGAGAAGCTTATAAAACAAAAATAGACATTGAAAGTAATAGGCAAGCCTCGAGGAAAATGGGGAAGGGAGAGGATGGAAAACTTTGGAAAGAAAAAGGACAAGAAAGAAAGCCTATTAAGGAAGATGACAACGTTGATAAATTAATGACTACAGTAAAGGAACTTACTGCTAAGATGGATAAAAATGATAAAGGCTATCATGATAATAAGTACCAGCATCAAAGGTATGATAAATATCCTAGTCTAAGGAGTATGCCATATAAAACAAACTGGAAAGATGGTAAGCTGGTCCCCGAGGACCAAGAAAAACAAAAGTCTAAAGAAACCCCTGATCCCTTAAAATGGAATAACACAAATTATGTAGAAAACACTCCCTATTTTGTTTCTTGCAACATGACTCACTCTTCATACCAATGTGTGGTATCCCAAGCCCTAGCTGATAAAATGGGTGAGGAAGATGAACAACTAGTTCTTGAGTAAGAAGGTCGTGTTGTGAACATGTTCATTGTAAGGAAGCCATATCCATGGTCTCCTAACAAAGATGAACCTATTGAAGATGTAAGCATCAAAAGGAGAAAGTATTTAGAATACCATCCCCAACTTGTCTCTGATTCTAATGACAAGAATGGGATATTAGCTCAGAGAACTATCAATGCAGTGGGTAATGAAAAGGAGCACCCTCATTCTAGACTACCGAGTGATGAAGAGAAAATATCCCTAACTGTAGAAACAATAAACAAGGCCAGGGGTGCATATAATATAAGAAATAGAATAGTTAATCCTTGTCAGGTTAAGCTTGCCTCTATTTTTGTTAAAGATGACACCGCAAAAAATGCTACAGAATCTCATCACAGGGGTAGCAAAGGAAAGAAATTTACAAAGAAAGAAGAATATTCTTTAGATTAGAAGGAGAAAGAAGAAACAGAATAAGAACAAATGGCTAATGGAAAAGCCTATTATACACTGAATTTGCGCCTCTGATCTCAAGCTCTCTTGGTCTTGATAATCCAGTATAACAAGGGAATCATCTCCAGGTTGTGGGACCTATGCTAACTGAGATGAGACCTCCAGGTTCTAGGCT
>MU227969.1:922268-983179 GCA_018584345.1 Thuja plicata | reverse complement strand
TTGTCATCACCCAGGACTTCTTCTCCTTCCTCTTGGCACTTCTAGAAACTCAGCCATAGCTCCATTACGCTCTGCAACACGTTGAAACTTCTCCTTTTCACCGATATTGAAACAAATCTATCCAAATCTTGGGTGACTTCTCTGTGCATGATTTTCTGCAATTGGAAACCCTCTGATCAGCTCTAGAACATGAGCACGGAGGAACCATGGCTGCTGAGCAATCACAGTACCAAAACTGCCGCCAAACATTCAAATTCAAAGTCTAGCGACAACACGACTAACCGTTGGTATCTTTGTCGCAAGCATCAGACCTTAACCATAGTTAAATCTCATGACCTGGCGACAAAGCACTTTTTACCTCTATTTAACCCGAGCCCAGATCTGGTGATAAGGCGACTGTGAAATCTCGAAGTCGCGAAGCACTTTACTTAACTCACCTTTCTTCTAGCAACTATGCTACTAACTGTCACCCTAAACCGTCACGGCTTGTTGCCTGATCGCCAGATGCTATCCTTCTGTCTCGAGACCATGGGACAACACTTAGTCGCCAAGTCAGGGAATCCCTCTTATCAGTCAGCATGTGCCTTTAATCTTTCTAGTGACCCTGCAACTACCCCAAGGCGCTGAGTCGGGAGTACTTTTTACATAGGGCACTTTTATCACCCGACCGCGCGACCACCATTGGATCTTCTAAGCTTTGCATCAGACGGCTGTCGCTTAATCACTGAAAAACTGAGCATGCCCTTAAATATTATACGATCTTGCGACAAGAAGCTATCTTTTATTGGTCGCGCAGTCGCGAGCAGCTTTTCTTTACTTTTCCTTGTCCAGCGACAACGCGATGAGCATGTCCCTTTAACTCATCGCAAGATCGTGAGTCATTTTTTATACTTCAAATTTGATCCACGACTGGGCAACATCCTCTATTTTTACTTCATCGCACAGTCACAGGCTTCTTTTCTCTCGTCCCTTTTGATCGGCGAGTGCGTGATAACCTTTCATCCTTTCTCGTCGCACACTCACAGCCTGCTCATCGCGCACTCGCGCACTGGGGAAGCTAAGTAATCATCTGTTATGGTGACATGGCGACCAAGAGCAGCCGCGAAGTCGGGAGACACTTCATCAACTGTTAAATTCTTTACGCGACTTCATGACTGAAGGTGGACCCCTACTTTGTGCTTTCATCCTGCGACATCCTGACTAAGGACTAATTGCGAAGTCGGAGGACACAGACAGAATATTCCTTATGGTCAAGAGATTAAGCGACAAAGTGAAAAGCGAAGTCGGGAGATAAAAGAGAATATTCACTGAGGCTCTTGCGATTACCCGAATGACTGAGAGGGTCCCACTTTTCACAAAGGCTTATGACATTATCTGGCGATCATGTGACTAAAGAGAGGTAGCCAAGTCGGAAGACATTTAGGGAATATTCCAATGGGTTACGAGACTATGCGACAAAGGAGAAGTGCAGAGTCGGGAGAAGAAAAGGAATATTCGCCCAGGGCAAAGCGATCAAGTGACTGAGAAATAAAGCACATGCTCTTAGTAACTTAGAAAAAGTAACTGCGAAATATAAGAGCCATGGCCTAGGGTTTTTACCTCGTTCAAACATGAAAGAGACCTAGGGTTTCAGGGGTTCTGAGGGTTTAGAGAAAAGTGCACAAGGGTGGAAAAATTGGGCAACAAAGACATAAAAGGTAAAATAATAGGTGATTCATCTTCGGAATTTCCTATGTTTGACATGAGACATGCTCCCACTCAGATGAAAGTTTTAGTCCCACTGATGGAGATGCTGAAAATAAAAGAGCATCAAGAAGTCGCACTTGCACTTCTGAGAGGGATAGATGATATTGCTACGTAAAAACAAGAATAAGTGTCCTTGAATATGAACAATGATAAAAGAGAGATTTCATTTGTCAAGGAAAAGTAAAAACAAGTAAAAGGATTAGAAAAGAGCAAAGAATTCTCTAACATATGCATTGGCAATGTGATTACTCAAGAAGCACTGATCACTGGATCCTTTTTATGTTAGCTTAATGATAAATAATTTTCTAGTTAAGAATTGCATGATAGAATCTGGTGATGTAGCTACTGTAATGCCCTATAATGTCATGAAAGAATTACCTAGTCTTCAAGTCACTACTCCTGCTGGAAGTTCTTATGCAATGGACAACAAAGAGGTTCCTATGATAGGAACACTAAAAAACATTGAATTCAAGATTGATGCATTCCAGGAAGCTACCTATAGAATGGATATAGTTTTTGTAGATACAAAATCTCATTATGGTATGCTTCTATCAATACAGTGGGCAACAACACTGGGTGGAAGACTGTAATTAGATTTATCTTATGCAACAATTCCTATAAATGGTACTGAGGTCAAGTTGTACAGAGAACCTTTTTCATCTGTCATGGTGGAGATGGTTATGTCTGATCAATTAAATTATTGTGTAAATATTGACATGGAAAGCTTTGTTGCTGAGGAGATTAAACCACAAATGAGAAACATTAATCCAATTATTGATGAACTGTTGTTGCAACAAGATGGATTGTGGAAAATGTACTTTGATGGAGGATAATATAAGGAAGGATCAGGAGTTGGTGTTTTATTCATCTCCCCATCAGGTATTACTTTCAAATTTTCATTAATCTTGGGAATGGGCATTTCCATTAAACATGGTATTGAATGTTTGAAAATTCATGGAGATTCCCAACTGATTATAGCTCAAATAGCGTCACAATATGCTTCTAAAGATGACAGAATGAAGTTGTACAAGTATGCAGTCTAGGATAGGCTATAATTTTTGACGCCTTTAATATTCTTTGGGTAGAAAGATCCAATAATATCATCGCAGACTTTATAGAAAATATTTCTTTAAAGAATGATGATATCACTCTTGCTGGAATATCTGTAATTGAAGTCAAGAGCAGGCCTACAGTGCCTGACCATTTTCTTAACTGGAAATTTTTTGAAGACGATGAAGATATCCTCAAATTTATTCAATGTGTGGATCATTATGATGGCCAATAAATTGATTGTAATTCTTTGATTGCAGTTGTAAATGGTAAGGAATGCATTTTTTAGAATGAGATTGTCTAGTTAGAATCTAACCATATTCCAAAGGGGCTAGTGGAATTGGAAGGTATGTTCAACATATATGATAATTATATGTTTCAAAAGTCCAATGCCAAGTTGGAAGACTTCGAAGAAATCAATTTGGGACCAAAGACATCCCCTCAACTGGTCTATATTGGAAAAAAAAATTGATAGGAATGTGAGACTGAATCTGATAAAGATGTTGAAGAAATACAAACATGTCTTTTCCTATTCTTGTGAAGATTTGAAAGCTTATAGAGAGGACTTATTCCAACATGATGTTCCTTTGAAAGAGGATTTCAAACCATTTAGACAGAAGTAGAGGCATATCAATCCGTTATTCGCTACCAAAATGCAAACTAAGCTAATGAAGTTGAGAGATGAAAGTATTATTGAACCTATAAGACATTCATCATTGGTCTCAAACTTAGTCCTAGTAAGGAAAAAGAATGGGGACATTAGATTATGTGTTGATTTAAGGAACCTGAATGCAGATTCACTAAAAGATAGTTATGGATTACCTAACATGAAAGCTATGTTGCAAAAGGTAATTGGATGTGATTTACTCTCTATGATGGATGAATTTTCTAGTTATATCCAGATTTTGGTCAAAGAGTCTGAATAGTTTAAGAATGATTTCACTACCCCTTGGAGAACATATGTGTATGCTCGCATACCTTTTGGTGTGAAGAATTTTCATGCAAATTTTTAGAGGGAAATGGATGTGGCCTTTCATGATCTTATAAATGTTCTCATGGTATTCTATCAGGATGATATGAAAAATTTTTAAAAATAGTTGAAGATCACTACAATCATTTGGAAAAGGTATTCATTAAAGCTATGGAATATGGAGTTTCTTTAAATCCAAAGAAGTGCCAGTTGGCAGTCACACAGGGAAAGCTTTTAGGGTACATAGTATCAAAAGAAGGGGTAAGAATAGACCCAAAAATAATTGAAGCTATCCAGAAGGTACATGCTCCTAAAAACCTCAAAGGTGTGCAGTCATTTCTAGGAAAAATTGATTTTGTTAGGAGGTTCATTGTAAATTTTGTTGAGTTGGTTAAGCCAATAGTCAAACTTTTGTAGAAGGATGTGAAATTTGAATGGGATCAAGAGGCACATTTAGCATTTGAAAAAAATTGAGAAATCCATCCAAGAATCCTCTATCCTAGTATCTCTTGATTACACTAAACCATTCTCCATGTTCACATTTTCCGCTTTTCACTCCATTGTTGTAGTAGTGTTACGAAAAGATGAGGAAGGGTTTGAACATGCCATAGATTTATTTAGCAAATCACTACAAGAAGCTAAGATAAATTATCAATTCATGGAGAAGAAATATTATTCCCTAGTAAAAGTAGTTAAGGCATTTAGACCTTACTTGGTGTGTGCCAAAATTAATGCATGTGTTCCCCTTGCTGCAGTCAAGTACATTTTGGTCCAAAGTGAAGTCACATGGAAAAGGTACAAGTGGATCAAAAAAATTCAATATTTTGATTTAGAGATCCACATTACTAAACTAGTAAGAGGCTTAGAACTAGATATGTTGATAATAGAATAAAATATGGATCTAGTCCAAGTAAACAATGTTGATACTTGTGGAGAAGTAGTTACAAATATTGAGATGCAACCCTGGTATGCTAACATCATGTTTTTCTTAAAAATGCTAGCTACCCAAAATATTTAAATGATAATCAAAGGATAATCTTGAGGTTACAGGCTCAGAGGTATGTCTTGTTACAGGGTGATTTATATTCAAAAAATACAGATGGGATATTGTTGTTATGCCTAGACAAAGGGAAATCTAAAAATATTCTGAGAGAAATCCATGTTGGGATGTGTGGAGGACACTACTCAGCAAGATCAACATCTCACAAGATCTTAAGAGCTTTTTATTATTAGCCTTGTTTATTTAAATATGCCCATTCTTTGGTTAGAAAGTGTGAACCATGTCAGAGATTCTCCAACAAAATGAAGTTTTCAGGTGCCTTATTGTTGAATCCTATAGTTGTAGAAGCCCCTTTTTCCATGCGGGGAATGGACTTTATGTTGGAAATACCCCCAAAAAAAGTAACACTTAAAACAAACTAATATATATTCATCAATCTCAAAAGTTGGAAATACCCCAAACAAAAGTAACACTTAAAACAAACTGATCTATGTTCATCAATCTCAGTCTTTTCATCATCACTATCTTAAAACAAACTGATCCACATTCATACATATATGAATCTAATGTAATATCAAATTGCATTCACACAATGAAGTAAATAACTCATAACATAAGAACTTGGTAACCCAGAAACCCAAATAGGTAAAACTAGGGTGGGGATGACACCCACAAAATTCTTCACTACTGCAGCAATAAAGTGTGTCTGTTAGGGCTACAAAATTTGATAACAAAAAGTAATCTACCTAGTTAAAGGTCTTCCCAGTTAAGAGCTAAAGATCATTACAATCTACCCTGTGAAAGGATTTCAACTTACAATAAAGTAAGCACTCTGTTAGGAGATTTAGAAAGGTCTGCTAGAACCACTCTGTTAAGAGATTTCACCTGATACAATTATTAGAATGTTTCAAGTACCTTTTGTGATCTCACAATCTAATATGTTCTCACAATCTGATATGTCTTTACTCTGCTGTTCACTGTTCTGTCACTCTGCTTGATCTCTTCTTCTTAACAAAATAACCCTCTATGCATTTCACTTTAAAATGTAGTCACAACTTCTCTCCACACGCAAAATAGGGTTTAGAAGCAATCTTATATATCTATTCAAGTTTGGTAGTGAGATGTAGATCAACGATCAAGACCTAATACTTATGTCTCCAAGTCATTAAAATTAATGATTACAATAGGTCATGCATAGGATAAAACAATTAAATGCATAACTAAATATGTAGGAAAATATTAAATGCGTACATAAGTCGGCCCAAAAAGCTTATACAAGTCAGCCTGAACACTTATCCTCGAAGTTTGAATCATTCCAGACATGTATACAAAAACTGTTCTACTCGGCACTTAACATCTCTGTCGCTCGGCACTAAGTATCCTACTCAGCTCAGTATGATATAACTCGACAACCTGAATACTACTTGGCAATGTTGCTCGGCCTTGGATAGTTTTAGCTCGACCACAGTGATAGCCAACTAAAACTGCCTAAGTAAATGACTAAGTGTTTGTCACTAATCATGAACAGAACTTAGAGATTAACACTTTATTGGAGAATTTTATGAGAAATCAAGTGGGGGATATAGTTGGATTTTTCTAGTAACTGATTATTTTACCAAGTGGGTTGAGGCAATTCCAACCAAGAAGGCTACAAGAATAGTGTTTATTAATTTTTTGATGAACAATATGATTAATAGGTTTGGTGTTCCAATAAAATTAGTGATGGATAATTCCATGTACTTTAGGTCTGAAGAATTTGTTGATTTCTATCCTAATATGGGAATTGTCATTTCATATTCATCCCCCTACCATCAACACGCCAATGGGCAAGTAGAATCAAGTAATAAAAGTATTCTGCAAATTTTGAAAAAGACCCTGGAGAACAACAAGAGAGCTTGGCATGCAAATTTTAAACTTTCTTTATGGGCAGATAGGATCACTATGAAGAAGGAAAAAGGGAAATCTCCTTTTGAACTAGTGTATGGTGTTCAATCTAGAATGCTTGTGAACAATTAACTTACAGTTTACAAGTTTATCCAAGATGAGGAGCTAGAAGTCTTTGAACCAATGCAAGAAAGAATGGTGTAGCTAGTGGAGTTGGATTAAGTAAGAAGAGATAGTCAAAAAATAAAATGTCAAATTATAGCAAAAGATGAAATACCTTTTTGACAAGAGAGAAAGTGATAGGAAGTTCCAGCCTAATGATATGGTTCTTCAATGAAATGCAAGAGCTGAGGACAAGGAAAACATAAAAAATTTGAGTCCCTATGGTTAGGCCCCTTTATCATTCATAAATTTTTTGGAAAGGATTCATATCTTTTAAAGAATATGGATGGAGAGATATTTTATAGTGCATGGAAAATTCTTAAAACCTTTCTTCAATTAGTTCACCTTCCATGCACACTAGTTTTGTATTTTATGTACAAGTATGTTTGCTTTCTTTTGTGTGTTTCTTTCCCCGTTGTGTATTTTCTTTTGCAGTAGGTTAGTGCAGTTGTGTTCTACATTCTAGAGATCTATTATTCTTTCTATGAACTTGAATTCAAGCATCCTCAGAGAGAGCCACTGTTGGATATATTTTTGGTTTTCTGAGTCTTGCTGAAAAAATGGTTCTCAGTGTCAGTTTATGCAATAAAGTGTCAAGATCTGTTCTAGAGTACCATCAATTTTCCTACAAATATTGTTTTCCAAGCCATAAAATTCAAAAGTGTTTTGAAACCCTAATCCCTTGATCATTTTTTCCTTGTCATGCAAAAACCCTATTTCTTTGAAACCTTGTTCTATTTTGAAGTTATCTTTTTCAAGTAACTTAAGTGATTTTGAGTCATGTGTCTTTTTCATATTTTTCTCAATCGCTTAATCTCGTAAACATTATCAAATATTCCTGTTGGTCTAGAGACTCAGTTCAACCTTTAGTCACATAATCTCAATTAGGAAAGAATATGCTCTCAAAGATTGTGAGATTAAATGCAAGCAGGCGATCTTGATTAAATCTTGCGGTTGGTGTGTGATCTCCCAATAAACTCTTGAGTTAGTAAATCATCTCGCAAATTTGAGTTTCAGTCAGCTGCAGAATCTCACAATTTTACCAAGTTAAAAGCATTGTTATTTCATTTTCTCACTCGTGAGATCTCTGAATGCAAGAAGGGTTAAGTGAAATCTCATGAGATTAAGAGAGGACCATAGACCGGGATTGAGAAGAGTAGCTAGTGCTTATTCTCACAATAAATTGATGATGTCATGAAATGTCTGGAGATCTAGCGAGAACCGTAGATGATTTTTTGATCACGTGGATGACGTTTAATCGCAGAATGAAAGTGTAGTTAAGTGATAAGTCTAGAGGTTCAACGCAGACCATTGGATTAAAATAGAATCAAGGGCTACCATGTAATCTCTAGAAGAATGAATCAAGTACAAAAAGTTTGTGAGACTGAACACTGATCATTGATTCAGAAAAGATCTAAGGACTGGCACATGATCTCAAAACACAACTTGAGTTAGAAGATTTATTCAGCGACTTAGAGATGAATTTAGTTGTGTGATCTCCAAATGAATCATGGTTAGCCTTGGTTAAGCCTAAGCTAGTTTAAGTCTTCCACTGGTGAATCTTAACCATTGATGAAGATCAGATCTTGTGGGTGGCACTAAATCTATGAAAGAAGTAAAAAGGTTAAGGATTATTCAGTGATCAAGAGACAATAGCTAAGATGCAGATAGGTGTATAAGTAGCTAGGAGATCTATGGCATTTGTTTTATCTCAGAATGGACCAAAGGTTTAGCAAATTATCTAGTGACTCAGAGATAGCCTTTAGTCACATGATCTCATAAAAAAATTGGAGTTAAGGTCAAAGATTGGGAGATTCAGTGCAGACCATAGGTTTAAAAGAGGATCAAGGGTGGTCACATAATCTCCAAACAAATTAAGCAAGTATGAAATGATTCAGAATAAACTTAGGTTAGAATAAAATATTTAGCAAGTTTGAGCTTTCTCAGTCGTGCAATCTCCAGATAGACTCAGGGTCAAAATAAGGTCATGCTTTTTCCTTAGTCACAAAATCTCATAATGAAATTAGAGTTAAGCTAGTTGTATAGTGACTTGGAGATGACCGTTTATGAAGAGGAAGATCATGTGGTGGGTGTTGAATCTCATGATATAACCTAGGTCAAGCTAAACTCTCAATGAATTGGAGATAACATAGTCACACAATCTTAGAATAGACTATGGTAAGGGTATGGTAAAAATTTAAGGGTTTGTTCTCGTGTTGTAAGGTAAAAAAAAATATGGCCAATTAAAGAGGAAACATTCTGATAGGATGTAAAAAATATGCTGAGCTATAAAAAGGTAGGAAAAAAATCCAATCATATCAAGCTTAAATCCTTTTTACATATAATAAGGTTTTAAAATTGAAAAAGGCACTCATGACCTTCCCAACTAGCCTATTCAAATTTTATTACCTGTAAACTTTAGGTGCCATGGGTAGGAAAGAATTGATGTTGAGGCACACACAGTTATGATAGAAGTGATTGAGTAAAAATTTCTAGGTCTTTGACTAGACTGATGCATTGAATTCTCAGTGTTAAATAGGTGCAACCTTTGTGTATTTCAATTTACCAAAGTTTTCAGAGTGTAGAGACAAGAGATTGCATAATTTTCAGAGCTTTCAAAACAAAAGAATTGTTTGAATTTCAGAGTAAATTGCAATGAAGAGCTTGTATTTGAGAGAATAATTATTTAGAGGAATATTTAGAATCAAAAAAATGAGTAAAGCAGCACCAAGCAGGGATTCAACTAGTGGGGCAAGTAGAAATGTAGGGGATGACTAGAAAGGAAAAAGGAACCACTCTGAAGAATTCATGACTCTATTACCCGAGACTAACCAAGACAAAAAGGTAAAGGATAAAGTCTTCTCTAATGACATGGAAAATTGTAGAGATCCTAGGACTCCCGGGGTTTCTGGTTATCATATTTTTAATTACTTTTACAGTAATAGGTACAAACCAATTCCCATATCAAACCCATGGACATCATTTTTAGAAAAGTTGATTATCCCAGACATCTTCGTAGATATAGATTTACTAATTGAGCTAGCTAGAAAGTATGATTCTCTTTATAGAACCATTAAGAAAAGTGATGGGACAACCCTAGTTACTTTGGATAGGGAATATTTTATGAAATATTTTGACATATACCATCCATGTACAATAGAGATAGATTTAACACAGTTACAGAATAGGTATGTCAGAGAATCCACCATTATCAGCAGACTAATCTAGGGTCATGTGCCTAATTAAAATAGAAATTACATAGTTGTCATGCCAAATTCTACTGCGCCTTAATTTTACAAGGATTTGAGCTTCTATATAAATTATATTGCTTATGGGTTGTGCAGAGTATTGGGAATAGATGGAGGCAGTGAAAGGTTGCATGTAGATCTTCTAATGATAATCTTGAACCTCTAGAATTCACATTCCAACACTGACTTTGAATACATTTAGTATTTTATTGACCAGATGCACCAAGGCCTTATAGATGTCCACAAGAAAGCCAATCCCAAATTCATACATTACTCTTTTCTAATGCATTTAATTTTGTATTTCAACGTCAACAGCATAGACATACAGGATTTGAGACCAAGGATGTAATTTCATGGTTAATCAAACCCTGTTCAACTCTAGATTAGGGTTTGGAATTATACTTCCAATGAAAATGAGTTTTGTGGTTTTTAGAATTAGATTGTATATCCACTTCTAAATTTTCTAGTTCTGAATGTGACAATATTTGTGATCAAGGTGCTACAATTTCTCAGACCTTGCGAGTTTGTGGACAAATGGGCAGAAGATCATAATTTTGGAGATTTTTACTATGAGAAAACCTTTACTTTGATGAGGGTTTATGGATGTTCCCAGCCCCTATATATAATTCCATAATATCTCCCTCCAAGAAAATTTGTGATGGAGTTTATCTAGCAATTAATGTGGACTGATAAAGAGCACTTGGCTCCCCATAGAAAGGGTACTTTCACACCCAGGAAATTCAAGGTCTATAATTTCACAATTGGGAAAAGATCCATGGAATCAATGAATAAATGGTTGGGTCAATATAGAGAGCATGGCCTTGTACAAGTATATTGATCTAGAAGGTTTCATTAAGAGTGCAAATAAACTGTTGACCCCAACCCTAATTGCTATCAAGGAGCATGAGGAATGTGTGGAAGAAGACCTCATAAGAAACATATTGGAAGATGATGAAGTAGAAAGAAGGGCTGATCAATACAAATATTTAATGAGCCTGGAGCAACAAATGAAGAAAAAAGGGATCCCCTTTGGAGGTTTCTTTCCAAGAGTAACTTATTTACAAAGACTTGCAAAAATGATGAATTTTTTTAACACACTGTACAGTCATCTTGAGGGGCTAATTGAATACAAGGAAAGAGGCCCTAAGAAGTATTCTTCCTTAGAGTACGAAGAAGATATTGAAGGATCAGCCACCTATAGTAGAGAAAAATATAGAAGTGGATCTTACAGCGGTGCCTGATACCGAGGTAGCTTATGAGCCCCAAAATAATAATAATAAATAGATTAGAATCAGAGGAGCTCTCTCAAGAAAGAGCATAGAGAAAGAAGAAAGATAAAGTAAGTGCTCTGATCACTAGTAATAGGCAGTATGACCACTAGCTCAGGAAGACTATCAGAGAAGGGAAGAAAATAAAAAAGGACGTCCAAGAAGAAGTTGAATTACCCCTTCTGATGTGTTAATATGAAAGAGAGCTTCACCAAGAAGAGTTCCTGAATAATGATGCATTCATCAAAACAAATGAATTCAAGAACTTCTTAATTTGGAGGAAGAAGCAAGAGGTGGGGTCACAATTTCAATTAATAGAGGGTGATTCAGTACCAAGTGAAGCCCTACAAGCCTTAAAGGATTATGACCCTAAAGCAGAGACTATGACACTATATGAAGCTAGACAACTAATAAATTCTAGTGGAATGTTGCTTGTGCCTAGTTGGGACCTATTAGATGGCTTTATAATTGATCAAATAAGAAGGCAACCTGATGCAAATCTATCATCTGAGACACAAATTGGGGAAATAATTAGGGGATGTGGATATGATCTACGATCTCAAACTTTGGCAATGTGGTCTCTAGAACATAAGGCCCAAAATACATCATTAATCAGTGTGCAAGAGAAGATGGATGGTGATAAGATCATTTGGTCTATCTAAAATACTTCTGAATTGGAAATATCCCAGGCCCTTACTCATTTTTCACACCTCAATGAGGCTAAAACAAAGCATATGTCAAAGAGATACAAGAAACTCTTTGATGAGGCAAGTGTTGTGGTAAAGGATAGGGAAAAGTTCTTGATTCAAATCAAGTCACTAAAAGAAAAAGTGGAGGAGTTGAGAAAGAAGCTACAAGAGGCCCCCAAGGCTATCATCGCTCCATCCAAAGAATTTATGGATGCTCAAACAGAGACCATAAAAGATGTTACTTTTGGAACAGAGAAAGTTGATAAAGATCATAACAAAGTGGCTCCGAAAGCCCTATGGAAACTCTTGCTACATAGGATAGATGTCCTAAAAGGTAAAGTTGACTTGGTACATAATTATTATAGTAAGCTACCTAGCCTAGAGATAGAGGTCAACAGTCACATCACAACTCTGAATCCTTATTTTGGCACTTGGTCAAGTAGAGGATCGATGTTTGAAAGGTTGGAAGCTTTGCAACCACATAGGATAGATCTCGTAGAGATTGTTTATCAAGTGGGAGAGGTAATTGAACAAATTATAGAAACATTATATTTCTTTAAAGGTAAAGGAAATAAGATACAAGCAAGGATAAATATTTTTAGCCTGGATTACAACAGATTTATTTCTCCAATAAAGGGAGAAGATGATAAGATCAAAGAAGTGGAAGAGTGGAGAACTAATTTTGATAATCTATTTCCTATTAAGGAGGCATTTATAATAGATAATATTGTGCTAGATATGGATAGATTCAATAAGACCTTAGATGAAGCTTTTAAAGCATAGACGAACCTCATAAAGTTTGTTACAGATGTCAAAGTCATAAAAGATGCCAGATGGGATAGGAAGAAGGCACAATTAAAGAGTATTCAAAGATTTAATTGGCCCTCAAAGGAAGAAGTTTCACAATGGGATATCATCACAAATCCCAAGAAGAAAAAGCCAGCAACCATTGACTTGGATGTGTTGGATGAGGAGTAGAATGACACCTGCCACCTGATGAATGAGCATAGGAAGGATAATCATCAACAAGAATAGTGTAAGTTAGCCTGTATTGGTGGTCCCTAGGTCTCACAATAACTTCTAGAGGTTACCCAGAATATCTGCGGACAAAGGTGCCAGCAGCCAAAGATTTGGAATCATGTCAAATCATCTACTCAAGAGTTTTCTCTACAGACTAAAAGTGTAAATGTGATTTTTTCTTCTAGCACTTTTAGGTTTAGCCTAACCCTCCAAATCTTGTTTCATCCTTTCTCTCTAAGGATTCCAAGATGGCTAGTGCTCTCTCTATATAAAAAGATGTAACATATTGTAAAGGATAGTGAATTTACAACTGCAAGGAAAACTTCTTATTTTTGTCTAGTTTTCAAGATTTTGTCTTTCTGAATGTATTGAAGTGGAACTATATTAATAAAATACAGTGGAGTTTCCTATTTCACATGTATGACGTCTTCTTGTATTTTTGTTTATGCTTTTGTATGTTTAATCTTTAAGGCATTTTAAATATACCATTTATAAGGTAACTGTGTGATTATTTGTAAGTTTGTTTCAAGGAGCGAGAAAATCTTATAAGTAGTTCTAGAGGGTTAGATTTTAGTTTGATAATTTGATACATGGGTGTGGGACTGAGAAGATAGTTTGTAAGGAACTTGATTTGGGCTTCATATGTGTTTCCATTAATCAATTTTTGTGAATATATATCTCTTTTTGACTCTTTGTCGGGGATTAGGCAATGGTCTAGGTTTAGACAAGCAATTTCATCATCAATCTCAAATACAAACAATCATTTACTTTTATGTTATTATGAACATATATATTTAATCAGTTGTATTGAAGAATACAATTTAATTTGTTGATTCCTTAGAGAGAGAATCATTAGGTTATCCTTCCTGAGTCAAGAGCTCTAAAAAGAAGAAGGATGAGAATCCTTGTTTCATTGTTTCTTTCTATTGTCAAGTTCATGGTCTGGCTTGTTAAGCTCTATGTTAAATTGATCATAGTCATTTGTAAGATATGCTATCAGTTTTTGTAGTAAAAGGCAATAGGAAAGTCATTGTAACCTTTAATCCACTGTTAAGTTTAGTGTGAAGTAGTAACTTGTAGAAGGTACACCCGCCTAATTTTGTGGAACTCAAAGAAGAAGGAGGATTAATCCTCAAATACAAAAAAATCATTTATTTTTCTGTTATTAAGAACATATATGTTTAATCTGTTGTATTGAAGCATACAATTTACTTTGTTGATTCCTTGGAGACAGAATCATTAGATTATCCTTCCTGAGTCAAGAACTCTAAAAAGATGAAGGATGAGAATCCTTGTTTCAGTGTTACTTGCTATTGTCAAGTTCATGGTCTGTCTTTTTAAGCTCCATGTTAAATTGATCATAGTCATTTGTAAGATATGCTATCAATTTTTGCAGTAAAAGGCAATAGGAAAATCACTGTAACCTTTAATCCAGTGTCAAGTTTACTATTAAGTAGTAACTTGTAGAAGGTACACCCACCTAAGTTTGTGGAACTCAAAGAAGGAGGATTAATCCTCATTAATTATACTTTTCCTTGTATGAATTATGATTTGGGAATATAAGAGTCAAGCATTGACGCTATATTGAGATTCTGAAAGAAAAACTCTAACAGATCCCACTGTTATACTGGTAGAATCACACTCTAGAGTAAACAATATAGAAAAAATTGGTAGTGCAAGGATAGGTTTGTTGGATACTTTTTGTTTCAACATCTCAAACCCCTTATTTCTTTCCTCTGTCCACCTAAATTTAGTTTTCAACTCACGCTTAATAGTATCTAAGATAGGGGCCAAAATTCCACTAAATCCCCTAATGAACTTTCTATAAAATTGGGCAAGCCCATGAAAACTTCTTACTTCACTACCAGATGTAGGAGTAGGCCAGTTGAGTATAGCCTCCAATTTTTTAGGATCCATTTTCAATGTTTCTTGTGAGACCAAAAACCCAAGGTATACCAATTCTTTCTTCAAGAACTCACACTTCACCAAATTGATGGCTAACTTCTCCTCATGCAACCTTCTCAACACAATCCCCAAATGATCATGGTTTTCTACTTTAGTCTTGCTATATATTAAGATCTCATCCAGATAAACTACCACAAATCTCATAATGTAGTCCTCTAGAACTTCATTCATCAACCTCATGAATGTGCAAGGGGAATTTGTAAGCCCAAATGACATGAAAAGCCATTTATACAAACATTCTATGGTTTTGAAGGTTGTCTTCCATTCATCACCCTCCTTAACTTTGATTTGGTGGTAACCACTTTCTAAGTCAGACTTGGAAAAATAATGAGATCCTCCAAGACAGTCCATTACATCCTATATTCTAGGAATTGGTAACATATACCTCTTATTATGATCATATTTATTTCTCTAGAGTCTATGCATAGTCTCCACTTACCTCCTTTTTTTTTATGCTAACACCACTAGGACTGCACAAGTACTTATACTATTTCTCACTATACCTTGGTCAAGTAGTTATTGGACTTGTCTTGCCACCTCCTTATACTATTCAAGGGTCATTTTTTCAGCTACTTTATTGGGAAATGATGACCCTAGAATGATGTCAACTTGGTGAATCACTATTCTTTGTGGTGTAGGACTATAGGTGATCTATCACTAACAATACCTTTGAACTTCTCCAAAATTTATTGTATCTCCTTAGGTAAAGGTGTCTGTTCTTTATTCTTCTCTTCTTTATGCTTCATCATAATAAAAAATAATTCCTCTTCTTCTCTTTTAAGATCTTGTAAGAATCCTTTTCCACCAACTACCAACACATTAGGACTAGCCTTCACCCCTTCTTCCTCCACCAAAGAATTAATCTTGTATGTTACTCCATCCTTCTGAAATGAATAGGAGCTTTCTCCCCATTGTGCATGGCTTTCCTATCAAATTTCCATGGTCTCCCCAATAAGATATGGAAGGCATCCATGGGTATTACATCACAGATAATCTTGTCATTATACCCTACAATTGTAAATTTAATCCATTCTTTTCATTCACTAAGACATGTTGTCCTTTATTCAACCATGCCACCCTATAAGGATGGTCATGAGGTATCCTAGAAATTCAAAGTTTATTCATTGCTTCCTTCAAGATTATGTTATTAGTTCACATTAAGTCAATGATCAACTTACACACAATTCCAATAATCTTCCACTTCACCTTGAAGAGTGATCTCCTCTACTTAGGGTCTTTTCTAACTATTTCTGTAATCAAGACTAATCTTATCATTAAATTTTCCCCTCTTGGAATAAATATTAATCTCAGGAGACTTGACACTACTGGTGTCTTCTTGCACATAATTGACTCTTCTTTCTGATTGAGAAGAGGTGGCTTTATCAAGGCACCTATGAGTAGGATGACAATATTGGTGGCAGTTATGACACTTCATGTTTTCAAAAGAGGAACCTCTTTTAGATCCTCCAAATCTTCCTTTACCACTACTGCTAGGACCCCTTCCTCTTCCATAATTACCTCTACCACTAGATTCCCTACTTTTCTCTGTGAATTTGGTCTCTCCTTGTGGTCTAGAGTCATTTCCTCTCCCACTATAGTTAGCTTTGTGACCTCTTGAATCTCTATATCTTCCTCTACTACTACTTGTGGCTTCATGTTTCTTCTTTCTCTTTTATTCAACCTTAAGAGCTAATTGGTAATAATTATGCACTATGGTAGGTGTCAATAAAATTATCTCCTCTTGGGTACTCCATCTTATTCCATTTTTATACTGAGCAACTTTAATTCTCTCATCCTCTGTCACCTTGGACCTCAAATGTACTTTAAAAAACTCCTCTATGTAAGTACTCACATATGATTCTCTTTGTGTGAGATTGTGTCTTTTCTTGTGGAGTTATATCTTATAGTCTTCAGAGATATATGTGTCCCTAATCTTCACAACCATACCCTTCCAAGTGGAGATAGGGTTCTTTCCTTCTTTTTGTCTCTCATCTTGCAAAAAATTCCACCATGTGAGGGCAGGTCCTCTCAATCTAGTTTTAGCTGCCTTCACTCTCTTTGCTTATGTCAAATTCTCACACTCAAAATGGTTTTATATCCCTTTTATCCACTACATCACTACCTCTAGCTCTATTTTCCACTAAACAAGGGTACACCTTCTAGTGATTTTCCACCCATGGCTTTCAAAACTCTAAGGAATTGATCTTCTTGCAAAATGAGATCAGGCTCTAGCACTTCATCCTCTACCGCTATTTATTTCACTTTACCTTCTCTCTCTTATAACTTTTCACTAACTTGTTCTATCTTGGCTTAAAATTCACCAATCTTACTCTCCATTTGAGCTAAAATTTTCCTTAGGAGTCTGTTCTCTACTTCTTGATCATTAAACTTTCTTTCCAAATCTACGTTGGTCACCATCCTTGTCTAATCTACTGAATCCAATTTAGACATATACTTCTTTGCCAAAATATTTTAGGGCTCTGATAACAATATGATAGCGAGGCTCCTAACCTGATTCAACTTGACTCTTCCTTAGGTCACTTTCTAGAATTAATAAGGGTTTGTTTCCAAACCCCAACCTAGGACAATTCACATAGTTCTTTCCTCTAATTCTCAAGGGCCTCTCTACCAAAGGTAAATAAACTTCTCCTAGAACCTACTTGGGTAGATTCCCAAAAAGAATCCCAAACTCTTACTAGTCACTTTGCATGGTTGAATTCACTCCAATTTCATCATAATACATTCTTTCTCAAATATATAGGACCATAGTTCAATCAATTTCCCATTGAGTTCAATGGTTCACTCTTTGGAGGGCTAAAACCCCTATTAGGCCTATTTTGGAGGAAAAAAAACTTATAACTCCAAAATATTTCAAGACACTTCTGAAAATGATCAATGTTCCAAATACCCTTTTGGAAAACTTGCAATATTTTAAAGGTTTTGGGTCCCTATGGTGTCTGTATAGTACCTTTCCCAAATTGGTCCATTCTCCTTAAAAATGGGGCTAATGGCATAAGATACTTGCAATGGTTGATGAGATGGGTTCATAAAATTAGACCACTATTTATAGGGCTCCCTTAAAACCATAAATCCACTCTCCAATCATTAGATTCACGAATCCAATCCAACCCTACTTTTACTAGTTGATTTTTGTCATCTTGCTCCTAGCCGGGTGGAGTCTATCTCGCCTAGGGCGATCTTGTAAAAATAGAAAACTCCATTTTTCAAACCTATACATAAGGGAAAATACTATATAGAGGCTCTAATTTCCATCCTCCATGGGACATAAGGATACGATGGTGGGATCTCATTGTAGATCCATATTTACAAACAAAACCCTTACACTAGCAGAGAACAATCCAAGAAGGATTGGTTTTTATTTATGCACACCAAACTATAAAAAAACTCAAAATAAGTTATGAAAAAGAAAGAAAACAAAGTTTAGAAACTAATATATTCCATAACATGAACGATTCAATCCATGTACAATGGTTTAAATCAAAATCTAATACAATTGTGTAAATATAGTGAACTATCACTTTTCTCCTTCTGGAAATGCAATAAAAAATTATCCTTAACCTCCATAGAATCCTTAGAACATCATTAAATATGTCCCCTGGACCAAAAAATTTTCTAACCTTACCCATAATAGTCATTAGGGAATATTACAACTTTTGTCAAAATGTTGTCGAGCAACATTTTACATCTTTTATAACTTTTGTCAAGTTGTTGCTCTTACCCAATGAATGTGTTCCACAAGGTTACAAACAATAGCCTAAACCTAATTATACTTCAATTAGGTCCTCTTAGATATTATATGTATCATTTACTAATTTTCCATATTATGGCATTCATGACATCAAAAGGGTCTCTTGGATAAAAAATGAATGCCATAATATGGAAAATTAGTAAATGATACCCTTTTGATGCCATAATTTTAGGGTTCTAACCCCTAGGTTCTCTTGTACCATGCTCCCTCTAAACAAATAAATCAAGTTACACCTGGAGATAGTAATGAAGGATCTATTCCCAACTTCTTAAAGTCATCTTTTGCAACCCACGTAGCCTCTACTTCAGGTAGGTGTTTCCATTTGATGATATGTTCCATATACTGTCCATGTCTAGTCTTCTTTTTAACTCTAGAATCTAGTATCCTCTCTGCTATTATCTTTCACTCTGATGGTAGGGGTACATCAAAAGTAACCTTCTCCACATCGTAATTAGTCTTAGTCTCCTCTAGTATTGGACCTTTGCATTCGACAAAGTCTTGCACATTGAACATAGGTGATATTTCCAAATACTTGGGTAGATAAATTTTGTAGGTATTTAATCAATATTTTCCTAGTATTTTACAAGGTCATATCATTTTCATCTGTAACTTACTTGGCATGCTTTTCTTCAATCTAGATTTATTGAAATGCACCATCACTAAATCTCCCACTTCAAACTGCAATTCCTTTTTTCTTTCATCCACTTTGTCTTTTAATCTCTGAGTGGATTCTATGAGTGTCTTCTTGACTTGATCATGCACCTCTTTCATTGATTGGGTAAAATATTCTACATGTCCACTTCTACCCTCCATGTTTCCTAAGTCTCTGAGTTCACACAAACCCTTGGGATGAACACCATAAACCACTGCAAAATACTTTTACTAGTTGTTCTATTCACACTGTCATTATGAGAAAACACTTCCCATGACAACACTCTATCCCTTACTTCTCCATATTACCTTGTCAGTCACCTTAGAAGATTACCTAAAACCCTATTAATGACCTTTGTTTGGCCATCAGTCTGGGGATGATAAGCTGATCCAAATGATAGATTAGTTCCATGTTTGTTGCACAGTCTCTTCCAAAATTGTCCCATGAATTTGACATCCCTTTCTGAAATTATACTTTGGGAGAATCCATGGACGCTAACAATCTCCCTAAAATACAATTGAGCAATTTCGCTAGCATCATGTGTAGTTACACATAGAATAAAGTGTCTCATCTTACTGAACCTGTCAATAACTACAAAGGTACTATCAAATCCTAAATTTGTTCTTGGTAAGCCAATAATGAAGTCCATGCTGGTACATTCCTATGACCTAATTTGAATGGGTAAGGATTGATAGAGACCATCATTAGAAGCAGTACCTTTAGCTTTTTAGTACACAATAAACTATTCTACATACTTGCTCACATCTTTCAACATCCTAGGCTGGTAATAGAATCTCTGAAGTAACTCAAGGGTCTTGTTGAGACCAAAATGTCCACTAAGACTCCCATTATGCTTCTCTTGTATGAGATTTTCCCTCATAACAATAACCCATTCTGCAAAGTATAGTCTACAAACTTACTATTGAAATGATTCTTGAACTCAACCCATACCTTGTAGGTTTGTAAGAAGTCTTCATCTTATTGGTAAAGATACTTAAATATTTCCACTCCTATACTATGCAAATGCACTTTTTGGATAGTAAGAGGTTTCATGCTAAAAGCATCATCAACCTTGTTCATTTGAACTTCTTGTTCTTAATAGGAAAGGTATAGGCTTGTTAATGTATATGCTTAATAGTTAAGGTATAGGTCTCCTACTAATGGGTGGTTTAAAGCCAACTTTGACGGGGATGCTAGAGGTAATCCAAGCATGGTGGGATGTGGTGGAATCCTTAGAGATGTTAATGGTAGATGTATTTCTCTAGTGGCCCTCTTGTTTGGTGTCAAGACGAGTCATGTGGATGAAGCCACGACTGCTCATCAAGCTTGTAAGATCGTGGCTAACCAAGGTTGTAATAGAATTTGTCTCAAAGGTTACTGCATGAACATCATTAATTGCATTAAGGGAACTTATAAGCTATCATAGACCATAAGTCATATTATTGAGAAAATAATTGTTTTGTTAAGTAGGTTCAGGAAGACCTACATTACCCATGCCTACCGTGAAACCAAAGTTGTTGCTTACTACGTGGAAAACTTGGGTGTCCAATGAGATGGCATCATGCTTTGGCAGGGTGAAAGAGGTTTAAATAAGGATTTAATAAACCTCTTAAAATATGAGAAGACCCACCATCATCCAAAAATAATGTGCATTAATGATGAAAGGGATAGTTAAGTATATGAAAGGGAGTACAAAAGGCATTCTCACACTTAAGGGATATAGTAGTAATTATTTGAACTGTGGGTGGCATGCTATTTGGGTATTTTTAATTCTAACTAGGGTGGTGTGTATCACTATTTTTTATGAGCCTTTAAACATTTTGGGAAAGGTTTGTGAAGAATTTTTTTTCTCAGAATACCAACATTTGGAAAGAAGCCACCATGGGTGGTAAGCATAAAAGAGAAGAACTGGGCATCTCAAAATGGAAGAAGGAGGCCACTATCTTGCAGAAGCAGAATGATGGTGGTGTTTCTTCTTTTATGGAGAGACTTCATAGCTTCGAAAAGGACATTTCCAAAGAATTTGTGGACATCTAGGATAACAGTAAGGTCACTATCTGTAGTAAAACCTTTACTGTTACTGAGGGAATTATAGTAGAGATTACTAGTCTTGAGGTATCTATAATTAATTATTATAGGGGTTGCAAAATTTCTCAAGAAGAAGCCTGTAGATATCATAAAACCCCAGAAGAGAAAGCTCTCCTGGTCAAACAGAAAGGGGATTTCTACAAAACAAAGCATGTCAAGTTGTTGTGGGATAAAATTTTGAAAGCCATTATGCAATATTTCACTCTTGAAGGCCACTATACTAGGGTGTACAAATTCCATTTTGTGTGTGTTAATCACTTTAGGTTCAAGAAGAAGGTCTCCTTTCCTTTTCTTCTCCTGACATCTTAGGGTAAAATAATTATGGAGAATAGGGTTAACCTGGATAAGCCTATCCTATACGATGGCTTGATTTTTGTGATTCATGATTATGCTAAATTCAAATTATAGGATTACATGCCTAAGCCTATGCAGGAGAAAGATAAAAAAAATTGAAGAGCGATTTCACTGAGACTAAGATGGGGAGGTGCAATAAGAATAATTTGAAGGTGAGTAAAAATCCTAAAATTGACAAGAGGAAGGCTTCCAAGATCTTAATTAATGAAAAAGGTATGGACACTGACAATGATACTAAGGGGATCACTAAAGAGAATTCCCAAAGGGAGGTTTGCGAGAAAAGAAAGACTACTCAAGGCTCTTTTGATGGTGTTCTTGAGGATTTGTTAGAGGCCAAAAGTGAAGAAGCCCTAAGTGAAAAATAATAGATGACATAGACATTGAAGGACCTAGAGGGAATGTTGTTATGGAGGTGGGTGATGGTGCTGAGATGGTGGATGTTAATGAAGTAAATATGATAGGGGAGATATGCCCTAATCATGGTGGGGAAGTTAAGGTCTCAAGTGGTGATGGTGACCATATTACTAAGATGCTTTTTCAAGGTTTTTCTGATAAATTCATTAGGGAGGTGGTTTCCAATAAGGTTACTTTGAATCTTGGTATTTATCAAACCGAGGTGGAAGCAGAGAAGGATATCATGCAAAACCATGTTCTCATTGATTATGAATATTCTTCCTAGATGGGAAATCCCCCATCCTTGGTGACCTCTCCAAATGTGGACGCTAATGTTAGGGTAAAATATGATAAAGAGTTTGGTGATAAGATGGAAGAGGTGAAAGTTTAGAAGGACTTAGATGTTTAGAATGTGGTGATTGGGTTTGTCTAGTCTACCAGAGCTCGGTCTGACCTGGACATTCAGATGGCCACTTGGGTCTTTAAGGAAATAAATAAAATTAATCTGAGGTATGAAAAGCTGGAGGAAAGGGTGGATAATATAAATATTCTTATTTCTAAAGAAAAAGTTTCAAGTGTTGAAGGAAACAATGAAAAGGCTTTTGAGGATGAGAATTCTCTCTTAGAGAAGCCGGGGATTAAGATCAATGAAGTGGTTAATTTTTGAATGCAGACTAACTCCAGTCACCTCCAAAGACTTGAGGAAACCATCAACCGACTTATGCAGAAGACCTTTGAGGGGATAAAATTCACTAAAAAATTTGAGGGATATTCTGGAATTTCTAAAGGGAAACATGAACAATCCCATTGTGAAGATTGATGATTAGGTGGATGTGGTTGATGCTCTTGTTAGAACCGTGTCTACACCCCATGCCAACACCAAGAAGAAAAGGATGATCAGATCAAAGAAATTTCTATTCTCAGGGAATCCATCTATTAGTTTATGCATCTGAAGGATGATACTGTTGAGTACATGAAGCAACTAGGTTAAGGTCTTGGTTGGTTTTTCGATGTTTTTTGTGTTGGTTTTTTTTGGTCTCAGGGTTTTTCTGGTTTTGTCTATTAGGTCTATTTTTTTCCAATGGAGTCTCTATAATTATTATCTATTGTTCCTCCAGCAGTTTCTTTTTTGGCTTGTTCTTTCTCCTCCTATCTTTACCTCTAATATAAAGGGTTGTGGATTCCCTTCAAAATATGCTTTTATTATAATAAAAAACTAAAAGTCGTTGATGAACATAATGTGACAAAGGATAAAAAATTACCACAGATTTCTAGGCAATCCTCATGGTCAAAGCACCTCAATTCTTATGAAATGATTAATGTAGAGAGTAATCCCTAGCCCAATGTTAATACATTTGATTCATTTCTAAATATATCACTATATTCTTCTACATACCTAGTGACTCCAGGGAAACATTATGAACCGTTGTTGAATAACATGTACCTTTTTATCATAATATTTAGCTTCTTTCCTCCCAATCACTTCATTTTTAATGTCTACCTTGAGTATTCTTGCAGTGAACTTGTGACTAACTGGTTAGTAATAAGAAATAGAAAGGTAGGAGGATTTGTTGCAATCCTTGGTGGACCTCTTGGCAGACCTCTTGGTTGATAAAATACTAAATCCAACTGGTTATGAACTTGATTTTGAATGGATAGGTTCATAGGAGGGTGAATATTTAAATTCTCCAGTTATCAACAAAAGTATTTGGGTCATGAAGTGGCTCTTCAAAGATTTTTAGACCAATAGGTTCTCTTTCTAAGGAGGATGAAAAGGAGGTTAAATTTTGTGAAGCATCAGTATACATATTCTCTTCTTCTTATTGCGGATACAAAATTGCACCTAACTAATGTTCAGGGTAGCTAGAAAGGAATCTCCCTAATGCATCTCTTCTTCTATCCATTAAGATTGATAACTTCTGCCAAATTTAAGCTAGAATGAAACTTTCAAAACTATTGACTAAAGAAAATGAAATATAACCTAAAATGAACTAGAGATTTTATTCATGACTGTAATAGGTACTTATCTTGACACCATCCCTATTAAAAACTCAAAAATTGTAGGCCTTTCTAAATAGATTAATAACCTGGTTCAAATCCTCTACTAACAGATTAGTCATCCTAATTGAGCAGTTATCTTTCCTATGGTAAGGTTCATTTAATATGTCAACATAGGACCATTAAATTGAAATTGTACTACATAATATATGCAATAATTTTCCATTGTGGCCATGAAAAAGACTGCTAGAAAGAGGAGTAATATAGGAAAATAGATGCTTGAAAGTAAACCTACTTGGTTACCAACTACTTAAGCATGAATTATAAATGAAATTTTTTTACAAAACTCAAGTTTAGGTCTATCAGGCAGGAAATTCCTCTTCATGCTTTGGCTATAGGAAAAAACACATTAATTGTTTCATAGTGACTACAGGACTATACAAGAAAATGAACAATAACTATAACAACTAGAAGAAAATAGAAAAATGCAAAGGATCACTCACTAGGAGGGACCCTTTGGGTAAGTGGATCCAAGTTCTTCAACACACTATAAAATGAGAATAACCATCGCTTTATTCATATAACATAAACTAATTATACACAATAGTGGAAATTCTTGAAATTATAATGCTAAAAATAGTTACATCAATATTAATATACTACTGTCGGATCTCCTAGATAACATCTAAAGAGGTTTCAATAACTTATTGAAAATTAAACTTCACAAATAACCGACTAAGTAACTAACCACCTCCAACAAAATACATGGGAGAATTTATTAAATTGAAAACCAGAAGGATAAATTGTCTCAACAAGAAAGAAATAGTCTTTTTCTTAGCCACTAGAGAGAATATAGGACAACTAATCCGTATATTTACTCTGCATTAAAATTCCATTTACTTCTCGATATATAAAGTGTATCAATCATTTAAACTCTCAATGAGTCTTGTATATTGTCCTCCTTGTTTCTCCTAACTGTATGACTTGTTCCAAAAAATGGTGAAATGAACTTAAGTGTTAGCTCGACCATTCTTCCATGTTCATCTATTCCTGGAGAAAAAGGTTAGGAGAAAGAAAACATGGAGATACATCCATTCCACATTTCATACATTTATTAATCTTCAGATTTTATTAATATAGATATATCACATGGCAGTAGGAAAAATAGACTACTTGGCTACAAGAAACTTATTATGATTCAATTATTTAAATATAAAGAATATAAAGATAACCATGGTTTAAAACATCAAGTAATTCGTCCCAAAAGTATTTAAGTCCATGTGTCATATGTTCATCAAATACTATTTTAAAAGACAAAAATATTAAAATCAAAGTCTTTAAACACCCATAAACCCTATAACAGTTCCAAGAAAAACAAGAGAAACTCAAAAAAAATAGGTTGTCATTTCATCCCATTGACTATATCATTTTACCTTCTACTATGAAAAAGTGACATGGAATTTCAACAATATATAGTGATTTCCACTTTCAATATTTATGTATCTATAGTTGGATTATAGTGTAGTGAGACTGGAAGCCTAGCATTGACAAGAAATTTAGAAAAAAAAATTGTTATGATCTATAAGATAAGAAGACATATAAAAAGGATACATAAGATGGTGGGACACTTCTTATTCTATCCCATATTCTTGAAGAATCACCTAAAAATGGATTTCATGCTATAATCTACTCTAGAGAAAGGTATGAATGATTTATAGTCCAGAATGAGGATAGAGATGGACATTGAAAAGAGGATAAAAAATATTATTAGGACTAGTATCATGTTGAATACCATACTTAGGACAAGGATCCACCAATCATAGAAGATAGAGGGAAGAGAGAACATGATACACTACTCCAAAGACTTAATTATTGAGAATGTCTATAATTTTTACTTCTTTATTTTTTAGATATTGAGTAGATTTATTTTTATTGAACAAATTTTTTTTTTGAAGGGACCAAAAGCCCTAACAAAAAACAAAGAACCAACTAGAATTTTGAGACACTAACCATTGGCTAAAAAACATCAAACAAAAAGAAGCAAAATAGGGGATCAATTCTCCAGAGAACCTACAAACCCTTTCAAAGACTATCATTTTTTGCATGATTTCTTCATTACTTCTACAAAACTTATTTATAATTCTATCACTAGGGGTGATTCCCTCATCTTAACTCCTCAACCTAGTCATAGGTTTAGGCATAGATGTCATCTCTTTCTCCTTTCCCATTTATCCTTTATCCATTGCAAGATATTTATCATTCTTTTCCACACCTCTATCTTCAACTTGAGGATTCTTGAATAAATTAACACTGAAACAGGAGAAAGAGTGAGGTTTAACTATAGATAAATTGTAAAGATTCCACCTATTCATTTAGTTTTTGAAGGCCCTCAATGGTATTATCCATGTCTGATTTACTAACAATAATATCTTGTCTTAATTTGTCTTGATTTACACTCACGGTTTCTTCCAACTTCTAGATGGATATCTAATGATCTTCCTTATTATCTTTGATGCCCTTAACTAAAGCCTAGTTATGAGAAATTATCTTATCCAAATTCTAACTCGAGGGAGAGAGAGTAATTTTATCATTAAACATCCCAATTTATAAAATTGTACACAAGAATAGATCATTTTCGATCTCCATCTTATCTTTAAAAATTTGATAGTTATTAGAATTATCTTGAACTTGTGAACCTTTCTCAATTGGAGTATCCTTTACCACATCAATAGGAATATCCACATGGATTCCCATATCCAAATCCTCCATACTCGGAGGTTTATAAATAGTGGAAATGAGGGCTGCATCATTTTGGGGGTCAATTTAGACTTCTTTATATGGGAATATTTCCTCCCTCCCCAACTAGGAGGGAATAAAAAGGAATATCACCTTTGGATTTACCAGAAGTAGATAATTTGGCTTTACCTTTCAGATTTTTTACAACACTACGATTTAGAGAGTAAGGAAAAAACCATTGAAAGGGGTGTGGTTTGAATCATCATCATAGGCGAGAATAATTATCTTATAGGAAGAGGAGGTATTCTAAGGGAAATTTTAATTAGACAAATGAGGCACCTCACGATATTTGAAAGAATATTATTTCTAGTAAGAAAAGGAATCCCTATAATGAACCCTAATATTTTGTTGGTACTCTAATTTTCGAGGATATCATTTTAAATTTTACAGAATTTTGAGTTTTTTTCGTGTTGGTTTTCTAGTTTCAAAGGACTTGTGTGGTCTATATCGGATTTGGGCATCGAAAATGGTTGGAATGAAGTATTACAATTTCTCAAAGGTCTTGTGGGAACTATCAGATCAAATGGAGTTATACTAGTGAGTCAATGAAATCACTATTTTGAAGTTTGGTGTGGAAATACCTCAAGAAAATTATCCCACATTCACAGTGCTCGAGATAAACTTAACATTTTATAACTATGTTTATATATGTTAAGTTCCTTAAAGACATGAAGTTTTAGCCTAGCGAGGTTAAGTGGTTGGCAGTTAGTGGTGGACAATTGGAAGTGAAGGAAGATATTTTTGGTGGGCCCATGGTTAAAAGAATGACCATGAGGTGTTGACACGTAGTGGTAAATTTTAGTCGGATAACAATCCAAGGAGGTGGACATAGTGCTAGATTGTGGGCTCTGACATGATCGTGTGATCCTTGTCATCATAAAAAAGGGCTGCATGCGATCGCATGAGAGTGACATATGGTTGGGGGTTAGCCAGATAGAGAGATGATGCAGTGGCATAAACCCCAATGAATCTGATCATGCCACCTAGAATTCATAAGAGAATACTAATGTGCATGAATGACATGTGGAAAACCAACAAGTAGTTAAATTCATTGTGTCACGTGAATATACTTTAGTTTAAAAATAAATTTTGCTAAGGAACCGTAGTAACTTGTTGTGTGTCTAGAAAGATGAGAGGAGCAGTCGAAATATTCATGTGAGATTCTAGATGAGTAGATCTATGAATTTTTAGACTCTGCTATATGGAAGGAAGGGTCGTATGACAATTAAAGCTAAATGGACTAGAGTTATTTGTATATTCTAGTTTTGATTGATCATTTTTTTTCAAGGACATGTTGCTAATAATGTGTGGCATGATGTGGCGCCATAAATGAATAATCATGTTGGTGATTTCATTTCAGAAAAATTATTTTTGATGAGATGTGCACAAGAAACAAAGAATATTCAACAAAGATAAATTTGCACAGTATCATAATGTTCAATAAGAACCATAATGAAAATGATAGATCTCTGATCACTCACCTCCCTACACTTGTAGTTTCAGGAAGTAAAAGATAAAAAAGATATTCTATGCAAGTGGAAAAGGATTGAGGATTTATAAATTTAAATGTTCCATGGGATATTTTCCTAGGTAGTACTAAAAAAGGGTGTTGTTAAGGATAAGCAATATCTCTAGATATAGATGCAAAAGGAACATTGGGATTGATTGAGTTGGGTTAGCAAATTTTTTCTAAAGAGGCATTAAAATGGGAAGGGGTTTCTAAAGAGGTATTAAAAGGAAAAATGTCTTGCAAACTCGTAGATCATTCAAGATTCTCCTTTTTAATACCCTTTGAATCAACTTCTACGGTTAGTTGGTTGGAGAAGAAGATAAGACTATGCCCAGTTCTTGGGTCTATCTTCCTGATTTACTTTAGGAGTAAGAGGGTGCTCTTGGAAGAGCTTTGATGAGAGTCTAGCATCCTAGATTCTCTCGCATCTTAGCCACTACCCATGCTATATTTTCCCTGCTCTACTGTTTGTTTCTTCTAAATAAGTGTTCTTGTTTCCAACTAAATCAGTTGATGTATACTAGAACCTGTTAGAAGAGTGCACCATATCCTATATGGAAATATTTTAGTTCCCTGTCAAACATATTAATCCTTTTGACTATGCAATTAAGAAGGTGATGGATTAGTTATGAGTGAAAGATGAAATAGTTTGTTTTATTCGGGTCTACGTATCATATTGCCTAATAAATTTTAATTGACTTTTGTCTTTTTCAGCCAGAAACTTATTGGCCCCCTTCTTTTATAAAAGGGGATTTCAGCACTTTTTAAGAGATGGGAAGTTTTGAAAGTAAGAAACATGTCCTAGTTTAGAAGGAATAACACTGTAATATTCTAAAAATCACACTAAATGAATCGGTGTGATTCCCATGAATTTTTCAATGGAGTTTGAAAGTTGTATTCCATAACATTAAATAGGAAAGGATTTGATTGATATAAAATGCTAGTTTAGATTTCTCCAATGTATAATGGTGTTATTTCTAGGATTGAGTAATACTAAGAGGGGGGGGGGGGTGAATCAATATTACAACACTTTAAAAATGAACTTATTAAATTCCAAATTAACCAGATAATTGCTTAAATGAAAAGAACATAAACATAAAACATACAACTCATAAAACCATGGATTTTTTGTCAAGGAAACCCTGGCCAAGGGAAAAGCCCGATGGGGATGGTACTCACAAATATGCACTAAAAGTACATTGTCCCTGTTAAGAGACCTAGCCCTGTTAGGAGCTGATTATTACATAAGTATATTTCATTTTTAGAGGAATACAAAACCATGTTAAAGGTATACTGATCTCACTGCTCATACAATCATAAATATGATTCTATTACAATGCTTTATCAAGAATGAACAAATCAAGCATCTGATATTCTTAGGTAGTTCTAGCTTTAGCTCACATCACTATCTTTTTGATACTAAAATCATAATGCATCCATTCATCCATTTGTATCACATCCATACAATTTCATACTTCACTTCTCAGAAGCTCTTCATATATATATCTCATTACATTACCCAGTCGGCTCCCAAATACATCATAAAATGGAACCAACACTTTTAAAAAACCAAAATAAAAAAAATAGCAATCATAAATTACAAAAATATAGGTAATCCTCAATCCAAATCCAACTTAGCATGTTTATATTCCATATTACACTTCCTCAATCATCAGGACCATTCATCCGTGTTGTATCACTCTTACTCTGTCTTCACATGCCTTCATCATACTATAAATTACCAAGATCAACAAAAAAATATAAGATACCTTAACAAGAGGTCATATACATCCAAAAATATCATCTCATTTTCTTGGATGTCTTCACTCATCATATACTATCTTCCCTGACCAAAATTGTACTGCTATACTCTATAATTCTTCTTTCTGTACTTAGTCATTTTGCAAGATATAACTCCAAAACTATGTATGACACCAAGAAACCATTCATAAGAGATGTTTTTTCATAAATGAAAACCCTCAAGTGTTCCATGACACTCCTGAATGAACCACTAGCCAACAATCTCTCCCTTTGGCATTGATGACAACACTTAGTGAAAAATGACTAAGTGTCAATACCAAAATGATATACACAACACTTTTTATCTCCTTTACATATATATTCTCTACTCTATACATGTTTCTTATCTTCTCTTCTCCCCCTTTGACATCAATGGAAAAGGTATACAAAAATTTAGAATATATAACAAAATTGTGCCTCCTTACCAAAAATTGTACCATCTTTAGTACATCCTAGAATGAGCTTTCCAAGATCTTCACTTCCTCTAACCATGTCTTCACCAGTATATGACTCACATGAATTAGAAAATTTAGGGAAAAAGAGGATGTCTCTTCTACCTTTAGCTTGGTAGGCATGAATCCAGTGAGGGCTTGTTATATTTTCTTTATGTCAGAAAGATGTGTCTCAAGAATTGATAACTTAGGAGTGATTAAACTCTTCAGCATACCAAGGCTTCCCACAAATCTCACTTTCTATGTATCCAGAACACTTAGTTTTTCCAATATCCTAGACACTTCTCTGTCTAACTCCAATATAGAGTGTGAAGAGGTTTCACAATTGTCCATGATTTTGTTGAGATTTAGTGTGTCCTTTTCTATTATCTCCTCAATTGTTTTCATGTGTCTAATATTATTTATACAGTAACTATATAACTTCATTCCATGTGATACACAACTCTTTGCCTTAGATATAGTTTTGTTTAATATGCCTAAGTCCCAAGAAATAGACTTGCATATTTCCTCCAACTTTTTCATAAGTACTTCTTCTTTGCTTTTCCTTCAGCAATCTTCTCCAAGGACTCATAGTGACTGTCAAAGTCATCCAATACTTTGTTAAAGTTCTTTACATTGTCCTTTAATTGGAAAGTAAAAGGTATAGGTAGGATTTTTTTGATAGTATCAACTGCGCTTTCCATTACCCTTGTCTTCTTCTCACCTTTATTCTTAGATCTCTCTTTCGCTTTAGAAAATGCGATGTAGGATAAATTCATCAAATCATCCTCATCCATACTTTAAACATAAGTGCTCAACGTCTTATCTCTACTTGCAAACAATAATGATGAAGAAATAGATTCATGAGTTTCTTGTTACACTTCAACTTTATTCACTATTTCCTTCACTGCTTCAGTTTCTATCACTTTATGCTCTTCTTTATCGGTCACTGTTAGATCAATGCTTCCTTCCATGTTGGTATCCTTCTCAAAAGGATCATTAACATCCTGCAAGTTGTCCAAAGACACATGCACACCAGAAACAAAGTGATGAAGGGCACTACCACTCTGATACCATTGATGAAGGGCACACCACCCTTACCAACTCATAACCAAAAACATAACAACATGGAGACAAAGAGAAGACAAAATGCTTTACAAAGCATATATTGATACTTGAAAATCATTACAACTTGAGAGAACTTACAACATGAGAGACATTACATCCTTAAAGCTTACAACCCATGAGCTTAACTTGAGAGCTTCTTCTCTAATACAAGATCCTACAACTTGAGAACTTTTTCCTCCAATAGGAGATTCTACAACTTTGAGAGCTTGCTTATGAATGCTCCTATGCCTTCTTTATATAGACATTTACCACCCAAGAGATTACAACACAACCAATGTGGGATAAAAGGTAAATGCAATTACCTTGATACAAATATTAAATACCCACCCAATTAATATTAAGCACCACCATGTGGGCCAATTACAAAATTACATTGCATTTGTGGGCCAATAAGAAAATAGAAAGGTGTAACTACCTAGCTACAAATATTAAATGCAAGAACTTTCTATAAATTTCTAAAATGCCACCTACACACCTCGATAAATGAAATGATTTATTTATTTTCTTTTATTCAACCTATGTACCTTGGAAAATGAAATAACTTTTTTTTTTTTTTTCTCTCTTTTTATTTTTATTTTTTATCATGCCCCCTTTTTATTTTGTGATGCAAAATGCTCCTACATCAGACACCCAAGATAGGAAAAATTTTGTGGATATAGATTCACAAAATGAAGTAGCTGCTGATGATATTATTTTTTTTTCTTCTCTTCCAACACCTTGCTGGAACAAGTATCTGCTGCCAATATATTTATTTTTTTCTTCTTTTCCAACACCTAGTTGGCACAAGTATATGCTGCCGACAATACTTTGCTACAATCAACTTCGTCAATCTATAACTCTCATTCTCTTCCAAACTTCTAGGATCTAATGCACCTATAATAAACTCTAGAACACCATACAAATATTCTATTGCATACCAAACATCATTTGCAAAGTCCTCATATAAACCAAAATCATTATATTTCAAATCCATCTCAAAGTTAGTATCCCATGATTCATAAAAATTTACCTCTTTCACATCTTCATCTTTATTTTCTTCTTTTATGTCTTCAACAAGGAATGTAACAACTTCTCTACTTTGACCTTCAACCAAGGTATTCCACTCTTCCTCAACTGTTGTAATCTTCATTAATAAATCATCTTCTTCAATTGTAGGTTCATGAATCTTTTCATCTTCTTGCTCTACCTCTTCTTTTGTATCGCATGCATGATACTCTGGAATATATATTCTTTCTTTCCTTCATCCAAAGAATTGACATCAACTCTTTGAATCGCTCTTCTCTTTTTCAGCTCCGCTTTTAATTCAGCCACTTGCTTCTTCAAATCCAGTATTGCAACTCTTGTCTCTTTTGGATATCTCTCTCTAATTTTCTGAAGTATAGGAATTCTAAGAGTCCATCCAATCACAAAAGTCATCTTCTTTTTTCTCTTCTCCATACTCACATCCTCTTAAGGAAAAACCTCAGCCAACCCAAGGTCTTGGTGCAAACTGCCTCATAGTCGGTGATCTATTTACACACTCAGGAACTCCTGCTCTGATACCACTGATGAAGGGCACTACCACTCTGATACCACTGATGAAGGGCACACCACCCTTACCAACTCATAACAAAAAATATAACAACATGGAGACAAAGAGAAGACAAAATGCTTTACAAAGAATATATTGATACTTGAAAATCATTACAACTTGAGAGAACTTACAACATGAGAGACATTACATCCTCAAAGCTTACAACCCATGAGCTTAACTTGAGAGCTTCTTCCCTAATACAAGATCCTACAACTTGAGAACTTTTTTCTCCAATAGGAGATTCTACAACTTTGAGAGCTTACTTATGAATGCTCCTATGCCTTCTTTATATAGACATTTACCACCCAAGAGATTACAACACAACAAATGTGGGATAAAAGGTAAATGCAACTACCTTGATACAAATATTAAATACCCACCCAATTAATATTAAGCACCACCATGTGGCCAATTACAAAATTACATTGCATTTGTGGGCTAATAAGAAAATAGAAAGGTGTAACTACCTAGCTACAAATATTAAATGCAAGAACTTTCTATAAATTTCTAAAATGCCACCTACACACCTCGATAAATGAAATGATTTATTTATTTATTTTCTTTTATTCAACCTATGCACCTTGGAATATGAAATAATATATATATTTTTTTTTTCCTTTTTTTTTTCTTTTTTTTTTATTGCATCATAAAGAAATATGGTTGCTTCATAGTACTCACAAATTGACTAGTTTCTTTGCACTTTGATTTGTCAAGACTTATTTCTGCCATCCTTGATGACTCACCTTTTCAATAGATTTAGGCTTAGTATCCTTTGGTGGTGAGGAATTATCAAGTTTAGTACCCATGAGAACCTTATCCATAGCCTTCTATGTTTCCTCAATCACTTCATTGTACCATCTCCCCATTATCTTTACCAATCTTGACTTAGTTCTTAGAAAAGGTTTTAAGGAATTCAAGATCTTCTCCATCTCCTTAACAAAAATAATAGGTAACATGTCTTCAACTACTTGTACTCTTATTGCTTCATCTTCTATATGTGCTAATTGTTTCCTTATCTCCAATTTCTCATAAATTCCTTCATGTATACTACCTTCAACTTCTAAAAAGTTCTTCTTAAAATAAAGAAAATGATTTATTATCATGTCTTGAATCAAAGTATGATCAGATGCATCATAACATACATAGAATCTAGAAAAGGTATTAAGTTTTCCTTTCTCAACTATTCTATTCTCTAGTATCTTCATGTAAGGATTCTAGAGATGTTTCTCATTGGTGCTATTCTCTTCAAATTTCTTATGTTCTCCTTTGTCATCAACTTTTATCCTCTATCTCTTAGGTGGAGAGTCTTGTTTAGTGGACCTTTTATTCCTTCTCATAAATTCTGTAATTTTATTTTTCTATGATGTTCTCTTATGTGGTGTAGGTTTTTTTTAAGATATGTCATTCACAGTAGAGTGTGGAATAATTACCTTCTCAACTTATGGAGGTGGAAGCATTGTAGGAGAAGTGCTCCCCAATCCAGAAGATCTTTTAGTCATCTTATTTATTACCTCTTACATCTCCTCCTTTGTTATACTAGCCTTGGATGCTAGATCTTCTACCACATTTTCTACTTTTCTCTTCCTTGCACCTCTAGTATGTTTTTCCCTTATCTTTGTGGACTTCTCTTCATATCTACCTCATCTTTCTTTGGATGGATCAATTTCTGAGGGTAGTATGTGTTCAACTTTCATAGTAAAGACCTTGGAACTAACGTCATATCCTAGAGGATAACACCTCTTCATCCTAGTTTGTATTGCCTCAAAGCTAACATAATTAGTTTCAGCCATGATACAAATTGAATCTATATACTTCTCTACCAATGCCTTAGGAATCCCCTCTCTTTCCTTCATCTATCTTTGCAAGATTTTGATCATCCCAAATAACTCACCATCAACCCATGTACTATTTTATCTTTTATAAATAGTTGTAACCGATGACTAACTGTAGAGTTAACGGATGGAACATAGAGTTTAGGAAATGACAAAATATCTAGCTGGCAAGAGCTAAAAGATAGACTTAACTGGTCATTTTCTGTGTTTTATTCGACTAGAGTTAAGTGATTAATTTAAAGTAGATTTGTAAATTTGGCATAAAGATAACTATGAGATAAATCTGGAGTTATGCTTTAAATCAAATTGGCTGTATTGCTTTTCATGCCAAGAATCAAGAATCAAGAATCAATGAATATCATGTCTATATAAGAGACAAGTTTAATTCATTTCCATAACACATGAAAAAGGGGAAGGGGAATGAATAGAAAGAGGATACTAAGAAGAAACTGATGAAGAATAGTTTCATGCAGTACTGATCAATCAAGCTGAAGAAGAGCTAAGGAATTCTGCAGACACTGACAAATAGTGAGCACAACATCACAGAGAAAAAAGTATGGAGCACAAAAGAATTGAATTGATACATTGATCAGAGAGGTAATGTACTTAAATAGATCTAAAAATCTGTAATTCAAGTTACATTAGAAACAGGTCATTTTTTTTCAGTTTAACCATTGAAGCATCAAGTCTCTTAAAAGAGTAGGACTTAATAGTCTTCTATATATTGAGGTACATCCCAAGGAGCGCCAAAAATTTTGACTCATGAAAGTAGCATTTGATATGCCTTATTCCTATTGACAGTCTAAGATAGAGGCGGCAACATTAGATGCCCAATACTAAGTGACAACCTATATGTGTAAAATCCTCTAACAAGGTCACACCTAATAGTGTGTTTGTAACCTTTAACAGAGTTGGCTCTTAACAGGGCTCACTTCAGAAGAGTGAAAATTTGGGGTACTGGTCCCAGTTTTTTTATCCCTTAACAGGGTTTCCACGTTAAAAATCCATGTGTTATGTGTGTATGGTTTATTACTTTACTATTTTACATTTCACATATCCATTTCTGGATTTATCGGTATACTCTACATATTTACTGTATTTCGGTAAATAGTTATACTTCTTATTGGTAATCAAGGAGAATAAGGATAGACAAGGAAAAGCGGTAGGCAGTTAATCATTATAAGGTATTTAATGGCTTGCATCTTGTAGGGACATAATAAATTGACGTTTATTTGATTAGTGGTTAGATTTAGGATAAAAGTTTGAGACCACTGATTCACCCCCCCCTCTCAGTTATTACAAACAGAAGGTGTCATCATCATGTCATGCTTTGATTTTTCTACTCAAGGAAAGTTCTAATAGGCTTAAAATCAAAATAATTTAACAAAAGTTACTATTAATAGGGTATGAATGATTCTAATAGGTTTTCAAAGATTAAATCCCTTAATAGAGTGACTCTTAGAAGGATTTTTAAATCTCTTAACATAGTAGTTCTTAACAGGACTATTGTAACAACCTTTAACCAGGTTATAAATACTGTTAATCAGGTATACCCCTAAAAGGGCGATGTAATGCTCCTAACATGGAAGATCTTATTACTATAGTAGTGAGATTTGAAGGTACTAATCCCCACCATGATTTTTCCCTATAACCAAGGTTTTCCACGCAAAGATATTGGTGTTCTTGTGCTGCATTTGTGGAGGCATGTTTTAGTTTTCTTCTATGTTAAATTTGGATTTGCATGTTGGTTTATTTAGAAGTTTAAGAAAATATTTAGGAGATCTATGGTTGTACCTATTCACCTCCCCCCATCTCAATGCCTTATAAGACTAGCAATATTGCTAAATCCTTTGGATCTTTCTTGGTGGTGGATCGGGTCACTTTGTAGAGATCCTATCTTTTACTTTCTAGAATCTGCATTAATGTGAGGGTGATTACAATTTTACCCACTCACATAATGCTTCAATCAAAATATGGTTCTTGGGATCAACACCTAGAATATGATAATTCTATCATGTTTTTCCAAATTTGTAAGAAGCATGCGTTGGAAGCTACAATTGAAAAAATTGTTATATTGTCATTTATGTCAAACCTTAACTGGTAAGACAGTTTCTATCTAGTAAAGTGCTATATCATTTGATTGATGAAGAAGATTTCAAAAGTGGAGATAATAAGAAGACCCAATGAAATGGTAGAATTATGTGAAATTGCAATGGGTACTTGATGAGTTGGAAAATTGACAAGGTAATGTGTTGTTTAACTTTAACACCAAGTGAAGAATGGAAGACTAAAATCTTAGTCTTGACCAAGAAAAAGAGTACAAGATTAAGGAATTTAAGTTTATGTCGAGTGATACGAGTGTCGACCAAGCGAAAGAACACAGTGATGACCGAGTGTGAGTATTTTACAGTTTATAAAAGAATTGAGATCCCAGCCAACACAATTGAATTCTTGGGATATTTAAAATGTATTAAAGATAAGGATGAATGTCGTGGAGAATTTGATGAGAATTGAATATATGTTTAACCATTTGTATGTATAGATTCAAGGAGTTTTGAGATGTATCTAGAAAGTAGAAAGAGAACAAAATGTTGGAAGGATTCGTTGGATCTAACCAAACCCTAATATCTATAGAGATGATTAAGTAGAAAAAGATCAAGCTACCTAATCAAAGAGGTATAAGATTAACCTAATTGCAGATTATGGGTTATGAGGTTGATTCAGTTGATTGGAAAATCTAAGTAGAAGGTAGAGAAGGCTCAAAAAAGTAGTATAGAACTGCACAACGATGATTTATTGATGTATTTACAAGAATATCAGAGAGATGGAGATGATATTGGAAGCCAGTGAGTGAATTATAATTTGAGCTATAGTGTATCTATATTTGCAAAGTGAATTGTATGTTTTAGATCAAAATTGTTGTTATTTACTAACCATTGTATCAGTTAAAATCCTTTAATCAAGGATGACCTAATAGTCATATGTAAATCCTTTAATCAAGGTGACATTCTAATGGAATTACCTAATTCCTCTAACCAAGCTCACTTTTAACAAGGTGATTATATCCTTTAACAGGGACACACCTAAAAATGTCTATTGTAAGCTTTAATAGGGTTGGCTCCTCACAAAGATGACTTTAGAAGAGTGAAATATTGGTAGCATGTTACTGGTGGTTTTTCCCATATTAGGTTTCAAATTTAAATCCCGGTGTCATACTTTTGTGAATTCTATTTGATGTGGTTACTATTAAGAGTTTAATATTCTATAAGTTTATTACTTTAGGATAGTGGACTGCAATTTTATGTTATTGGTCATATGCTATAGAGACCTAGTCGATTGCTAAAAAAATCTGAGTCAGTTAAAGTGTTTAAAAGTTCAATTGGTACATTTGGGCTTGAGGATAACTAGTTCACCCCCCTCTAAGTTATTCTAAATTATTCTAACAATTGGTATTAGAGTATTGTGGTTATTGTAAGGAAAATTTTGAAGGTACCTGGAGATAAAGATCAAAATGGATAAAAAAGAGGTACCAAGGCTGAACAAAGAGAGCTTCCATGCATGAAAAAATTTGATGAAGAAAAAACTAGATAGAATTAGAGAAGCATAAAAATACTATGTGGAACATGATTACATAATAGTTCCTGCACCTATGACAGCTCAAAACATGAAGGAAAATAAAGAACACAATCAAGCAATTTTGGAGATTGCATTAGCCCTAAGTTATCCTAAATTTTTAGACATAAAAGATTGTACTACTGCAAAAGAAATGTGGGACACACTATCAACTATCTATGGAGGAGATTAAAATGTACTAAGAGCCAAATCTGAAAGCTTAAGAGGTAATTTTGATGAAATAGAAATGTTAGAAGGGGAAACTATTGTTCAATATTGTAGCTGAGTTAAGGAGGTTGTGAATGCTAGTAGAGGAGCTAATGGAACTATTGATGATGATACTGTTATTAGCAAGGTATTGAGAACCCTACTTACTATTTATGCTATTAGAGTTTGTGATATACAAGAATTGAGATGTACTCCTGGTAACAACCTAACTCTAGAAGGTCTAGTTGGTAGACTTACTGCTTTTGTGCTATCAAATTTTGATAATTTCACCCCTCACAATGTTGATTATGCATTCAAATCACAATTGACTCTTCATAAATCTAAGAAAGGAAAAGAAAGATGTGTGAATAGTGACAGTAACACTTATGATGATGATCTTGATAAACTTGAGGCATTAATGGATAGAAGACTACTAAGAGGAAAAGGAAAATTCAAAGGTAAACTTGCTACAATCTATTTTTTATGTAACAAAGTTGGCCATATTGCAGTAAGATGCCTGGACAGGAATGAAAAGGATGAAAGAAGAGAAAACAATTAAAAAGACAAAAGAGATGACAAATATTACAAAAGGTATAAAGAATATAAGTACAAAGGTAATAAATCATCCTATATTGTTGAAGAAGAAACTGATAGGGAATTTGATAAATCTAATAACCATGATATAGAAGATATCTATGTTGCTATTAAAGATGATTCTGATCAAGATGAGAAAACTACACTTATTTCATATATGAGTAAAGGTGATAGATGGATAATTGATAGTGGTTTCTCACATCATATGATTGGTGATAAAAGTAAGTTTGAAACCTTAAATCATTGCAAAGGTGGTAGTGTTAAGTTTGGTAATGATACACCATGTCTTGTGAAAGGAAGGATCAATAAGAATTATCAAATCTAAGTAGAGATATTAGATGTGACAATGCTTATAGGGTTGATGGACTTAACTATATCTTTTTGAGTGTTTCATAGTTGAACACTTTTGGATACCATGTTTAATTCCATCCAAAAAGGGCTAAAATATCTGATGCTACCGGTGAACTAATTGGAAGTGGAGAATAGACAAGAGGTAATTTTCTCTATCTAGATCTATCTAATGAGACATGTTTGTTTGCACAATATGATGATGTATGGTTATGGCATCAAAGGTTGTGTCATGTGAAGTTTGATAATTTGGAAAACATTAGTAAGATGAAAAGAGTAAGAGGGTTACCAAGATTATTGAAATCTGATAATGTGATGTGTAAGCAATGTTAATTGGGAAAAATGAAAAAGTCTAGTTTCAAGAGCAAAACCTATACTTCTGATGATATTTTGGAATTGGTTCATACTGACCTTTATGGACCTATTGGAGTGCAAAGCTACCGTGGTGATAAATATTTCATTCTGTTTGTTGATAATTACTCTAGAATGATGATTATGATGTTTCTCAAAGAAAAAATTGATGCCTTTCAGTTGTTTAAGTGGTATTTGGCAAAATTTGAAAAAGAGACAGGTAAGAGCTTGAGATGTCTGAGATCTGACAGAGGAGGAGAGTTTATATCTAATGATTTCAACATATTCTACAATGATAGAGGAATCAAAAGATAGATGTTTTCTCCAAGGAGTCCCCCAAAAAATAGATCAATAATGGATTGTGCTAGAATGCTAGTGATTGTGAAAAATGTTGCACAAAAATAATGGAGAGAAGCTCTAAGTACAAGAATCTATACCTTGAACTAGGTATAAGTCAAGAAAGCTACAAATTCTACACCTTATGAGTTATTGTATGGTTATGCACCTAATATAAAATACTTTAAATTCTTTGGAAGAAAATGTTATATACTGAAGGACAATAGGAATGGAAAACTTGATGCTAAAAGTGATGAAGGCATATTCCTCAGTTATTCCACTAAGAGAAAAGCATATAAGTGTTTGAATTCTAACACTAACAAATTTGTGGAAAGTGTAAACGTTAGAATTGATGAATATGCAGAAAATAATTAAGTTGAATGCAAGCAAGAACCTGAAGATTACAAATATTCTGTATATATGATTGAAGGAGAGCCCAACAGTTTACCTGAACTAGAGAATGAAGTTGTCGAGCAATAGAATGATGCTCCCGATCAACAACAAGAAACTGTAGAATCATAGAAAGAAGTTTTTGAGCATTGAGAGGTAACTGTCGAGCAATCAAAAGAGGAAGAAAAGACACAAAATGAACCTGAAGAAAATTTGCAAGCTGAATTTGAAGAATAACAAAAAGAAGAAAGGAGACCAGAGCCTACGCTAGAAAAATATATAAGAAGACATCATAAACTAGATAAAATCATTGGAGAAAAAGATTTAGAGGTCATGACTAGAAACAAGTTGAAAAATCATACATTTTTTATTATGTGAATTTGAGCCCAAATCAATGAAAGATTCTTTGGATAATGAAGATTGGATATAGGCCATGAATGAATTAATTAATCAAATAGAGAAAAACAAAACTTGGACACTAGTACCTAGACCAAAAGACAAGAATATTATTGGAACCAAGTGAGTATTTAGAAATAAGTTGAATGAGCATGGAGAAGTCATAAGAAACAAGGCTCAACTAGCATGCAAAAGATATGCACAAGAAGAAGGCATTGACTATGGTGAGACATTTGCCCCAGTTTCTAGATTGGAAGGAGTTGGAACTCTACTTGCATATGCAGCTTACAAAGGATTCAAAGTGTAACAAATGGATGTTAAATCAATATTTCTAAATGGAATACAAGAAGAATAGGTATACATTAAACAATCTGAAGGATTTTTTGATCTAAGAAAGAAGAATATGGTCTGCAAGCTACACAAAGTGATGCTTGGATTGAAGTAAGCCCCTAGAGAATGGTATAAAAGATTGCATAATTACTTAGTCAAAATTGGTTTTACAAGGACAAATGACAACAGTAATCTGTACTTAAAGACTGAAAAAGGTAAAGGGATATTGTTAGCTGAAATATTTGTTGATGATATCAGATTTGGAGGTCAAGATGTTTTATGTAAAATATTTTTAAATGAGATGCAAACCGAATTTGAGATGTCTATGTTTGGATAAATCAATTTTTTTGTTGGTTTGCAAGTTTATCAGATGAAGAAAGGTATCTACATTACTCAATCTAAATATATCAAGGAGATAATGAAAGCCTCTGGCATGGAGGACTCCAAACCAATAAGTACACCCATGGCTACTGGACAGAAACTATCAAATACTGATGAGACAGCAGAGGTAAATCAAACCTTGTATAGGTCAATGCTTGGGAAGCTACAATATGTTGTGCATAATAGACCAAATATTGCATTAGAAGTTGGGATTGTTTCAATAATTTCTATAAATCCTAAAGACAATCACATGATAGAAGTGAAAAGTATATTGAGATATCTGAAAGGAACAGAGGATTATGGATTGTATTATAAGAACATGAGAAGTTTGAATAAAAATTTATACTGATGCAGATTGGGTAGAAAATGTGGATGATAGAAAGAGTACAAGTAGTGGCACATTCTTTATAGGAAAGAGGTTACTCTCATGGAAAAGAAAGAAACAAAACTGCATTTCTCAATCTACAACACAAGTTGAATATGTAGCAGCAATAGTTAATTGTTTAAACATAGTGTAGATCAAGTAATTGTTAAAAAGTATGAAGGAAGAGATCACTAAGCCAGTTGTTATTTTCCATGATAACACAAGTGCTATCAATATATTAAAGAATCATGTGATACACACTAAGAACAAACATATTGCTATCAAGCTTCATTACTTGAGAGAACTAGATCAAGACAAAGAAGTAAGATTGGAATATGTAAATACAAAGAAACAATTAGAAAATATATGTACTAAATCATTACCTAAGGATTCACATGAGTATCTAAGAGGTAAATTAGGGGCGATTCCCCTAGCTGAGGCTAACTAGGATCACATGGAGTGATTGCATCAAATGTATTACCCAGAATATCTGACAAATTGATGCAAGGAGATCACACTTTAGGAGTTGCCTAAAGATGTGAAGGGCAATGCACAAGATGTTGATTAGTCATAAGCAAGATGACAGAGAGAGCATATAGTTCAAAAACCTAACAGAGAGATATCTACATAGTGAAGATGAATGACTTTGGCATTTTTATCAAAGAAGCAAATAAGACTATAAGAATGCGAGAAGACACCGAGGGAGATATTAAGTTACAAAGACAAGAAAGAGGGAGATAAGCTAAGTAGTAAAGAGAGAAATTTATCCAAGAGGGAGCTGATATTTGCATTCAAAGAGAATCAGAATGAAGCTAAGGACATTAATGAAAATATGTCAACACAAAACATACTTTTTGGATTGTATGTTAACTATGCATGTGGTGTTTTCCATCAATGCCAAAGAGAGAGATTGTTGGAAGCTATAATTGAAACAATTTTTATATAGTCATTGATTTCAAATGTTAACTCATAAAACAATTTCTATCTAGTAACATGCCATATCATTTGATGATGAAGAACATTTGAAAAGAGGAGATAACAAGAAGATGTAGTGAAATGGTAAAGTTATATAAAATTGTGATGGGTACTTGAGGAGTTGGAAAATTGACAAGATAATGTGTTGTTTATCTTTAAAACCAAGTGAAGAATGGAACACTTTAAGCTTTTTCTTGATCGAGAAAAAGAGAAAAAGATTAAGGAACTTAAGTTTATGCCAAGTGATGCGAGCATTGATCGAGCACTAGTACATGCTGAGTTATACAGTGTTGACTGAGCATCAATATTTACCGAGTTATGTAGTGATGACCAAGCGAAAGAACACAGTGATGACCGAGTGTGATTATTTTATAGTTTATGAAAGAATTGAGATCTCAGCCAACATAGTTGAATTCTTGAGATATGTAAAGCATATTAAAGATAAGGATGTACGTCATGGAGAATTTAATGATAATTTAATATATGTTTATTCATTTCTATGTAAGGATTGAAGAAGGAGTTTTGAGATGTATCTAGAAAGTAGAAGGAGAACAAAATGTTAGAAGGATTTGTTGGATCTGACCAAACCCTCAGATCTACAGTGATTATTAGGAGACAAAAGATTGAGCTACCTAATCAGAGACGTATAATATTAACCTAATTATAGGTTATGGGTTATGAGGATCATTAAGTTGATTGGAAAAACTAAGAAGAAGTCAGAGAAGGCTAAGAAGAATAGTATAGAACTACATAGTGGTGATTGCTTGATGCATTTCCAAGAACATTAGATAGATGGAGATCATAATGGAGACCAGTCACTGAATTAGCATTTGAGCTATAGTGGATCTGTATTTTCAAAGTGAGTTGTATGTTTTAGATCAAAAATTTTATTACTTTCTAACCATTGTATCAGTTCAAATCCTTTAAACAAGGTTGACTTAACAATAATTTGTAAATCCTTTAATCAAGGTGACATTCTAATACAATGATCTATGTCATCTAACCAGGCTCACTTTTAAAATGGTAATTAAATCCTTTAATAGGGTCACACCTAACAGTGTGTATTGTAACCTTTAACAGGGTTGGCTCATCACAGAGCTCACTTCAGAAGAGTGAAATATTGGCAGCATGTTACTAGTGGTTTTTCCCATATTGGGTTTCCATGTTCAATCCTTGTGTCATACTTATGTGAATGTTATTTGATGCATTTACTGTTAAGAGTTTTATATTCTGTAAGTTGATTAGTTTAGGATAGTGGACTGCAACTTTATGTTATTGATCATATGCTATAGAGACCAAGTGGATTGTTGATTAGATATGAGTTGGTTAAATTATTTAAAAGTTCAATTGGTACATCTAGACCAGAGGATAACTTGTTCACCCCCTCTCAGTTATTATAAACCATTATAACAACATGGGTATCTGATTTGTTAGGAATAAAATTCCACAAGATAATTGAGAGGGGGGTTGAATCAATTGTGACATACATTATTAAACGTTAAAATTTGTAAACCAATTCTGCAATATAAATAATAAAATAGTAAATGCCAACATAGTAAAACAATACTTTTTATTGACGAAATGCTGTTAAAGGTAAAACCTTGATGGGAATTAGCACCCAAAAATAATGTACTGAGAGTATTGTATCCCTGTTAAAAGATTTGGCCTTGTTAGGAGCTTATTACAACATTACAGTACACAGTCCCTGTTAGGAGACAGACCCTGTTAGGAGTCAAGAAAAATAGTAGACTCATTACCCAGGCACACTTCCCAAAGAAGGTTAAAGCCACCCTCAAGGATTCACAATCCAAACAAGTATATATAGGAATAAACAATCCAATCAACTGTCTTATAGAAACTATCTTTCCTTGGTCAGTTCTAGTGAAGTATAACAATCATCAACTCTTCTTTACATCTAGCAACTAACAATCCTCGTAGCTTCCACAATTATTTGCCTTTTCAATATTTACCACATCTTTTCAAAAGAAAAATATCTCTCATATATACTCCTTTACAATAATTAATTAGGTCGGCCAATTAAAATTTCCAAACACATAATTAATTAATTAGGTCGGCCAATTAAGGATTTCCAATACACAAATAATTATATAACTCCTTCCTAAGATATACATGGTACCTATAACAAGAAAACATCAATTAAAATCCATCACCTATTCTTCCAAATCCGCAATTGACGCTCAAAATTTAGTTTACACACTACATGTCTAAAGTTGGCCACCAATTAGGTCTCCTCTAGAATACATGACATAGTTGATGTCACCATTAATAAATTGACAATCAAACTCAACCCATTATTCCAACATACGTTCATTGTCCACGAGTAAGCTGGCTACATTTGAAATATCTTCGCTAGTAAGACATACCCAAAACACAGAGACCTTCTCCGTCAAGCATCACAGTTATATTCCAGAAACTAGTATTCACCAAATCAACTGTAACATTAGCAATATGCAACATAAATTCAAGAGAACCTAGGAATAAGTTCAACACACATCCTTCATCATTTATCTAACTTCAATCATTTTTAATCATCTGTACATTGCCCATACACTTCTTCCAGTTAAGTAACCAGTTTGTTTTATGCATAGAAACATATGTTGACATCAGTGACAAAACATGGACATCAATGTTAGAATAGTCCCAGAAGATAACTGAGAGGGGGGGGGGGGGGGGGGGGAANGGGGTGAATCAATTATCAATAACTTTAGTTTTTTTACTTCCTTAACTTCAGAATATAACAAAGTAAATGCTTAATCAGATAACACAGTACACAACACACAATTTTGATTACAGGGAAACCAAATGGTAAAAACCCCGCTGGGAATTAGCACCCATAATAAACTATACTTGTTTGTAGTAATCACTATTAGAAGATATTTCAAACCTGTTAGGAGTTGTACATTACAATGTAATAAGTATAGAGACTTGGTTAAGGGTTAGACCCTGTTAGGAGTCTTTTACAGATAACCCTGTTAGGGGTGGTGGACTCACTATCCAAAAGCTCACTGCTTGATGATGAAGGCTACAACCTTGTGTATAACAGATATGCACTATATCTGATGATGAATTGTAGAGTAGACCTACTATCTTTATTAGTTCCAGTGTATTACAATCCTTTACTTCTTCTTCACATAGACTCTTGATGAATGAACCACATCTTATCTTTTTCTCTGTACATCTTCTATCTCTTTTTGTATCATTCACACTCAGCATTCACAAATGAAATACTATAAGCATCTTCTCCAAATTAGAAGATCATGTCAGCTCTTAGAAACACTTCAACAACATCTTAGTTGGCTTAACTCAGCACACAAACAATATTAAGTCCACGCAAGTCAATCTGAATAGACGCGAAACTTTGCTGAGTTGGCTTCACCAAATCAACTCAAACAACACAATGTTGATGTAATATGATAGGTGCATTTAACATAAGATAGTTAACTCATAATTAACCATGAATATACACACGCATATCCTGAAGATAAGTGAAACTCAAGAAACACATTATATATGTCGGCCCTAAATGGTTACACATCCAGAACTATAACTGCCAATAACAGAATTACATAACTTCACTAAAACATTATATCTAGGTCTGCATGTATGAACATAAAATGATATAAATGTCAAAAACATGTATCGATCCATGCAATTCTTCATGTGATAATTCTGATAAGTACATACATAATTACTACTGTGTCTTATATGTTGTCATCAATGACAAACATACAATCAATCAACTACTCAGAATCCAATCTCCAACAATCTCCCCCTTTGACATTGATAGAAAAATATGGTATAAAAACATCCTCTGTTCATGGTGTCCTCTTTCTTTTATGATCTTCTTAATATCCTCATCAAATATTTCTCTAAATTGCTACAACTCCTTTGACTATGTTTTTGTTCCATGTATATACTCCCCCAGAGTATAAGCTCCCCCTTAGTACATACTCTCCCTTACTATATAATCCCCCTTTGACATCAATGGCAAAGGGTGCCCTAAACCATTAGGCACAGGTACTACTCCAGAAGTAGAGTAGTCAACCATTCCTTAGTCACTTGATGACTGATGTTCTTTCTGCTTCTTCTAAATAGACTCAGGAGAGGGAATGACTCCCAACTTCTCCCTGAGGTACTCAAAAGTATCCTTTGATAAGGGCTTTGTGAAAATATTTTCCAACTATTCTTTGGTCCTCACATAGTCCAATTTAACTTCTTTGTCTGCAACCTTTTCTCTTAAGAAATGATACTTGATCTCTATGTGTTTTGTCTTTGGGTGCATCACAGGGTTGTTAGACACGTTGATAGTTCTAGTATTGTCACAGTGAATAACAATAGGATAATCAACCTGAATGCCAAAGTATTTAACCATATGCTTGATCCAAACCATGGTTGAACAATTCAGTGCTGCTGCAACATATTCAGCTTCAGCTATTGGCTGAAAAATATAGTTCTGCTTCTTGCTTATCCAAGAAACCAACCTATTTCCAAGAAATATTGCTCCTCCTGAAGTGCTCTTCCTGTCATCAACAAAACCTGCCCAATCTACATCTATATACACATGAAGTTGTAAATTCTCTGATTTTGGATACCATAAACCATAGTCAATAGTTCCCTTTAGATATTTGAATATCCTCTTGACTACCATTAGGTGATTTCACTTGGGTTCAGTTGCAATTCTTCCAACAATGCCAACTGCATTAGATATGTTAGGTCTAGATTGAGTTAGATAAATGAGTTTACCAATCATATATTTGTACAATGTCTTATCAACTACTGTGGAATCATCATCTTTTGAAAGATTTCTTCCTATTATCATGGGAGTGCATACTGGCTTACAATCATCCATCTGAAAAATCTTCAGTATTTCCTTCACATATTTAGATAGATTAATGAATATACCTTTATCTATTTGCTTTACATTCAGTCCCAAAAAGTATTTTATAGGACCAATCATACTCATTTCAAATTCATTCTATATTTCTTTTGCAAATGCTTTACTGAGCTTGTCATTACCCCCAAAGATAATGTCATCAAAAAAATGGCAACTAATAATAATCCATCAAGTGTTTCTCTTATGAATAGGTTATAATCTGCTGCTCCTTTCTTGAATCCAATCTTGGTAAGATAACCATCAAGTCTCTCATACCAAGCTCTTGGGGCATGTTTAAGACCATAGAGTGCTTTCTTCAATCTGCATACCATGTCTAGTTTATCTGAAAGATTAAATCCTTCTGGTTGTTCTATATAAACTTCTTCATTCAAGTCACCATTCAAAAAATCTGATTTTACATCCATTTGATAAACTTTAAAGTCTTTGAATGTTGCATATGCCAAAAACAACTTAATGGCTTCCATTCTGCTCATAGGGGAAAATGTATCTGTGTAGTCTATTCCTTCTCTCTGTGCATATCCTTTACATACTAGACTTTCTTTGTTTCTTACTACTGTACCATCTTCATTCATCTTGTTTTTGAATACCCATTTTGTTCTAATCACTTTTTTTCACTGGGTCTAGGGACCAATTCCCATGTATCATTTTTGACTATCTGATCTAATTCTTCTTTCATTGAATTCTTCCATTCAGAATCATTACATGCATCTTCAACACTTAAAGGTTCAATCTGTGAAATTAAACATACCTCTTCATCCATTGCTAGACTTTTTGCTTTTGATCTGGTCAAAACACTGCTACTCTGATCTCCAATGATATCATCTTTAGAGTGGTATCTAGATGTGAATTTTGGAACCTTAGGTGTGTCTTTTTCTTCTGTAATATGTGATTCTTCTCTACTTGATTCAGGGTCATTGTATGAGACATCAATGCAATCAAACATTTATTCAATAACAATATCTTTGCTGCTACGCCTGGGTTCATCTTCAATCGTAGGTGCATATTCATAGTATCTTTCTTGAATCATAAAATTTTCATCAATTTTTACATAAGTACTTTCAATTATCTTTTTCAATCTCAAATTGAAACATCTATATGCTTTTATTTTTGTAGAGTAGCCAAGGAAATTACCTTCATCACTTCTAGCATCAAACTTACCAACGCCATCATCTCTCTTGATGTAGCACTTATTGCCAAATATTCTAAAATATTTTACTATAGGTACACTTCAAAACCAAAGTTCATAAGGTGTCTTATCTGCGCCTGGCCTCAATTGAGTTCTGTTGATAGTATAGACTGTTGTGTTTACTACATCTCTCCAATATGTATGCACAACTTTTCCTTCAATCATCATAGTGCATGCTATATCAAGTATGATCTTGTTCCTCCTTTCTGCTATCCCATTCTATTGAGGGGTTCTAGGTGCACTTAATTGTCTTTCAATTCAATGTTCTTCACAGTAGTCATAAAAATAATCAGAGGTGAACTCTCCTCCTCTATCTAATCTCAAACATTTTAGTTTTAATCTAGATTCATTCTCAACCTTAGCTTTGAATATTTTGAACTTATCAAAGGATTCAGACTTCTCCCTTAAGAACGCAACCCACATCATCCTAGAAAAATCATCAACAAACAAAATAAAATACCTTTCTCCGTAGTATGATATTGTTTGGGTAGGACCACACAAATCTGTATGCACTAGGTCCAATTTTTTCTCAGCTAAGTCCTGCTTGCTTCTGAAGGAACTCCTTACATGCTTTCCCATAAAACATTCCTTGCATATTGTGTCAACTGGTCTTGCAACAATAGGAAGGTCTCTAACTGCCTTAACATTACTGATCTTTACTATATTATCAAAATTGATAAGAAAAAGTCTCTTATGCCATAGCCAACTACCATCCACCTTCACAACAAAACAACTTACATCAGAATTGAGCTGAAAAAACATTACCTTTTGTTTTGGAGCCTAATGCAATCATGTCTCCATCCTTGTTTTTAATGATGCACTTGTTTTCTTTGAACTCCAAATGATAACCTTTGTCAAGTATTTATCGAACACTTAGCAAGTTATGATGTAATCCATCAACATATAGAACATCATCAGTCTTGTTCTTTCCATCCATAGTGATAGAACCTCTACCTATGATAGGTTTATGAGTATTATCTCCAAATCTAACCATACCACCTTTGTATTTGTCTAGATGAATGAATCTATCTTTCTCACCTATCATATGATGAGAGCATCCACTATCAATAATCCAATGACTTCTGATGTCTTCTTTGGAAATTAGGGCTAGCTCTTGTTCTTCCTTTTCATCTGCAATGTCCATTTCCTCAAGCAATCTTTCCATGTCTCTAAGTGCAACAAATCCAATTTCATCTTCTCCTGAATCTTCATCGATTAAACCTTCTTCAGCATGATAACATTCCTTCTTAAATTTAGGTTTATAATTAGATCTGAACTTCTTGACTCTTGTGGGACACTTAGATGCAAAGTGACCAATCTTGTTACATGAAAATAATTTAAATGGAAGTTGTCCTTCATATTTTCCTTTTCCTTTCTTTTCACTTCTACCAATCATAGAAATGATTTCTTCAAGTTCTTCATCAACTTCTTCTTTCTCATTATGACTGGAAATGTGTAAGGGTTTCTTACCATGGATTGAGGCTTTGAAAGTTATTTCACTTTTAGGTTCAGTCTTCAATCTTGATATCTCAAATGAAGAGATTTTGATGATTATGGTCTCTCTCTTGAAGTCTTGTGAGAATTGCATGGTTTCCTCTAGAATACTGATCTTGTTTTCATAGTCTGACATCAAAGTAGTTAGTATCTTGTCCATTATATCTTCTTCTAATATTTATCCACCATTATTTCTGATTCTAGAGACTGCTTCATTTATTCTTTGATTGTAGGCTCTAATTTTTTCTTCGGGTAACATCTCAAGACTGTTGTATTTCTTTTTCCATGTCTTCCTGCGTGCATTCTTTGCTTGAACATCTCCTTCAAAAATGTCTTCTAGATACTTCCATATGGTATAGGCTCTGTCAATTTTCTTCATCTCAGAAAACTCATTGTCAGATAGGCATTGATTAGGGCTTGTTTGGAAATTGCATTATTGGTAAATGTTTCCTTTTCTCTATTAGTAGCATCATCCTTTGCAAGGTCTTTCAGAGATGGAATTACAACTTCTTGTGTGGCAATTTCAGAGATCTCAAAGCCAACACACTGTAGATGTGTTATCATTTTTTTTTTCCAATCCAGATAATTTTCTCCATCGAACTTAGGGCCTTCTTTTCTGAAGTAAGACATTTGATCTACCTTAAGCTGTTAGGCTTCTTCTCCAAAGCACTTGGCTCTGAAACCAATTGTTAGAATAGTCCTAGAAGATAACTAAGAGGGGCGGGGGTGAATTAGTTATCAGTAACTTTAGTTATTTTATTTCCTTAACTTCATAATACAACAAAGTAAATGCTTAATCAGATAACATAGTACACAACACACAATTTTAACTACGGGGAAACCAAATGGTAAAAACCCCGGTGGGAATTAGCACCCATAATAAACTATAATTGTTTGTAGTAATCCATGTTAGAAGATATTTCAACCCTGTTAGGAGTTGTATATTACAATGCAATAAGTATAGAAACCTGGTTAAGGGTTGGACCCTGTTAGGACTCTTTTACAAATAACCCTGTTAGGGGTGGTGGACTCACTGTCCAAAAGCTCATTGCTTGATGATGAAGGCTACAACCTTCTGTATAATAGATATGAACTATATCTAATGATGAACTATAGAGTAGACTTGCTGACTTGATCAGTTCCAGTGTATTACAATCCTTTACTTATTCTTCACATAAACTCTTGATGAATGAACCACATCTTATCTTCTGCTCTGTACATCTTCTATCTCTTTTCATATACTTCACACTTAGCATTCACAAATGAAATACTATAAGTATCTTCTCCAAATTAGAAGATCATGTAGGCTCTTAGAAACACTTCAAAAACAACTTAGTTGATTTAACTAAGCACACAAACAATATTAAGTCTATGCAAGTCAATATGAACAGGCGCGACGCTTCACTGAGTCGGCTTCACCAAATCAACTCAAATAACACGATCTTGATGTAATATGATAGACGTGTTTAACCAAAGATAGTTAACTCATAACTAACCATGAATATACACACGCATATCCTGAAGATAGGTGCAACTCAAGAAACATGTTATATACATCGGCCCTAAACGGTTACACATTCAGAACTGTAACTGCCAATAACAGAATTACATAACTTTACAGAAACATAATATATGGGTCTACGTGTATGAACATAACATGGTATACATGTCAAAAACATGTATCCATCCATGCAAGTCTTCATGTCATCATTCTGATAAGTACATATAGAATTACTATTGTGTATTATATGTTGTCATCAATGACAAACATACAATCAATCAACTTCTTAGAATCAAATCTCCAAAAATCAACAACATGATCAATACCCAAAAATTATATCATCCAACAATCTCCCCCTTTTTCATTGATGGCAACATACGGGAAAATCCTTTAACCCAAAAAGTACTCTCTCTCAATACAATCTTCTCAATATCCTCAACACAAATCTCCCCAAAATAGTAGGTATTTTCACATAGACTCTTTCCCCCTTTGGCAACAATGAAAAAGGTTGCCATAACTCATCTGTAGCATTTTGTAAGGTGTGGCTTTTTCAAATCTTCATGTCCAATCAACTAGGTGCAATATCACCCAAATGTGATCTAGTGTTCCTTCGATCACTCCCCCTGAGGAGTAGATCCATACATCAAGTCCAAAAATGATATTTCTCTGAAAGCCACAGGACTGATGCATATCTATATCAAATAACTACCACAAGGATGGGCCATCACCCCAAGCATGGTTCTTAGATATTCAAAATAATATTTTGACAAAGGTTTTGTAAATATATCTGCTATATGTTCCTTTGTGCTAATGTATTCCAGTTTAATTCTTTTCTTTGCTTCCTTATCCCTCAATAAATGATACTTAATTGAAATGTGATTAGTCTTTGAATGTGTCACATGATTCTTTGACATATTCACTCTACATGTGTTATCATAATGGATAACCACTAGTTCTTCAAAAATTATTCCAAATAACTTGTATATCTAACAAATTGATCCAAGGAGGTCACAGTTTAGGAGTTGCCTAAATATGTGAAGGGTAACACACAAGATATTGATTATTCATAAGCAAGATGACAGAGGGAGCATATAGTTTAGAAACCTAACAGAGAGATATCTACATGGTGAAGATGAATGACTTTGGCATTTTTGTCAAAGAGGGAGATAAGACTATAAGAATGTGAGAAGATACTGAGGGATATATTAAGTTACAAAGACAAGAAAGAGGTAGATAAGACTATGAGGGAGATAAGCTAAGTAGTAAAGAGAGAAATTTATCCAAGAGGGAGCTGATATTTGCATTCAAAGAGAATCAGAATGTAGCTAAGGACATTAATGAAAATATGTTAACACAAAACATACTTTTTGGATTGTATGTTAACTATGCATGTGGTGTTCTTTGCATGTGGTGTTTTCCATCAATTCCAAAGAGAGAGATTGTTGGAAGCTACAATTGAAACAATTGTTATATAGTCATTGATTTCAAATGTTAACTCGTAAGACAATTTCTATCTTGTAACGTGCCATATCATTTGATGATGAAGAAGATTTGAAAAGAGGATGTAACAAGAAGATGTAATGAAATGGTAAAGTTATATAAAATTGTGATGGGTACTTGAGGAGTTGGAAAATTGACAAGATAATGTGTTGTTTATCTTTAAAACCAAGTGAAGAATAGAACACTTTAAGCTTTGTCTTGATGGAGCAAAAGAGAAAAAGATTAAGGGAATTAAGTTTATGCCAAGTGATGTGAGTGTTGATTGAGCACCAGTACATGCTGAGTTATACAGTGTTGACTGAGCATCAGTATTTATTGATTTATGTAGTGATGACCAAACGGAAGAACACAGTGATGACCGAGTGTGAGTATTTTATAGTTTATGAAAGAATTGAGATCCCAGCCAACATAGTTGAATTCTTGAGATATGTAAAGCATATTAAAGATAAGGATGTATGTCATGGAGAATTTAATGATAATTTAATATATGTTTATTCATTTCTATGTAAGGATTGAAGAAGGAGTTTTGAGATGTATCTAGAAAGTAGAAGGAGATCAAAATGTTAGAAGGATTTGTTGGATCTGACCTAACCCTAAGATCTACAGTGATTTTTAAGAGGAAAAATATTGAGCTACCTAATCAGAGAGGTATAATATTAACCTAATTGTAGGTTATGGGTAATGAGGTTCAATAAGTTGATTGGAAAAACTAAGAAGAAGTCAGAGAAGGCTGAGAAGAGCAATATAGAGCTACACAGTGGTGATTTCTTGATGGATTTTCTAGAAGATTAGACAAATGGAGGTCATAATGGAGACCAGTCACTGAATTAGCATTTGAGCTATAGTGGATCTGTATTTTCATAGTGAATTGTATGTTTTAGATCAAAACTTTTTTTACTTTCTAACCATTGTATTAGTTCAAATCCTTTAAACAAGGTTGACTTAACATTAATTTGTAAATCCTCTAATCAAGGTGACATTCTAATACAATGATCTATGTCATCTAAACAGGCTCAATTTTAAAAGGGTAATTAAATCCTTTAATAGGGTCACACCTAACAGTGTGTATTGTAACCTTTAACAGGGTTGGCTCGTCACAGAGCTCACTTCAGAAGAGTAAAATATTGGTAGCATGTTACTAGTGGTTTTTCCCATATTGGGTTTCCATGTTCAATCCTTGTTTCACACTTATGTGAATGTTATTTGATGTGTTTGATGTTAAGAGTTTTATATTCTGTAAGTTGATTACTTTAAGATAGTTTACTGCAACTTTATGTTATTGATCATATGCTATAGAGACCAAGTGGACTGTTGATTAGATATGAGTTGGTTAAAGTATTTAAAAGTTCAATTGGTACATCTAGACCAGAGGATAACTTGTTCACCCCCTCTCAATTATTATAAACCATTGTAACAACATGGGTATCTAATTTGTTAGGAATAAAAGTCCACAAGAAAATTGAGAGGGGGGTTGAATCAGTTGTGATATACATTATTAAACCTTAAAATTTGTAAACCAATTCTGCAATATAAATAATAAAATAGTAAATGCCAACATAATAAAACAATACTTTTTATCGAGGAAACCCTGTTAAAGGTAAAACCCCGGTAGGAATTAGCACCCAAAAATAATATACTAAGAGTATAGTATCCCTGTTAAAAGATTTGGCCCTGTTAGGAGCTTATTACAATATTACAGTACACAGTCCCTGTTAGCAGATAGACCCTATTAGGAGTGAATAAAAATAGTAGACTCATTACCCAGGCACACATCCCAAAGAAGGTTAAAGCCACCCTTAAGGATTCACAATCTGAATGTAAGTGTATATAGGAATATACAATCCAATCAACTGTCTGGTAGCAACTATCTTTCCTTGGTCAGTTCCAATGAAGTATAACAATCATCAACTTTGCTCTACATCTAGCAACTAACAATCCTTGTAGCTTCCACAATTCTCTGGCTTTTCAATATTTACCACATCTTTCCAAAATAAAAAGGTCTCTCATATATACTCCTTTACAATAATTAATTAGGTCGGCCAATTAAGCTTTCAAAATACATAATTAATTAATTAGGTCGGCTAATTAAGAATTTCCAATACACAAATAATTATATAACCCCTTCCTAAGATATACACGGTACCTATAACAAGAAAATATCAATTAAAATCCAACACCTATTCTCCCAGATCCACAATTGACGCTCAAAATTTAGTTTACAGGCTACATGTCTAAAGTCGGCCACCAATTAGGTCTCCTCCAGAATACATGACATAGTTTACGTCACCATTAATAAATTGACAATCAAACTCAACCCATTATTCCAACATATGTTGGTTGTCCACGAGTAAGCTAGCTTCATTTGAAATATCTTTGCTAGTAAGATATACCCAAAACACAGAGACCTTCTTCGTCAAGCATCACAGTTATAGTCTAGAAACTAGTATTCACCAAATCAACAGTAACATTAGAAATATGAAACATAAATTCAAGAGAACTTAGGAATAAGTTCAACACACATCCTTCATCATATATCCAACTTTAATAATTCTGAATCATTTGTACACTGTCCGTACACTTCTTCTAGTTAAGTAACCAATTTTGTTTCTGCATAGAAACATATGTTGACATTAGTTAAAAAACATGGACATCAACAACATGATCAATACCCAAAAATGATATCCTCCAACAATCTCCCCCTTTTCCATTGATGGAAACATATGGGAAAATATTCAACCCAAAAAGTACTCTCTCTCAATACAATCTTCTCAATATCCTCAACACAAATCTCCCCAAAATAGTAGGTATTTTCACATAGACTCTTTCCCCCTTTGGCAGTATTGGCAAAGGGTGACATAACTCATCTGTAGTATTTTGTAAGGTGTTGATTTTTCAAATCTTCATGTCCAATCAACCAGGTGCAATATCACCTAAATGTGATCTAGTGTTCCTTTGATCACTCCCCCTTAGGAGTAGATCCATACATCAAGTCCAAAAAATGATATTTCTCTAAAAGCCACGGGACTGATGCATATCTATATCAAATAATTACCACAAGGTGGGGCCATCACCCCAAGCATGCTTCTGAGGTATTCAAATAAATCTTTTGACAAAGGTTTTGTAAATATATCTGCTATATGTTCCTTTGTGCTAATGTATTCCAGTTTAATCTTTTTCTATGCTACCTTCTCCCTCAATAAATGATACTTAATAGAAATGTTCTTATTCTTTGAATGTGTCACATGATTCTTTGACATATTCACTCTTCATGTGTTATCACAATGGATAACCACTAGTTCTTCAAAAATTATTCCAAATAACTTCTATAAAATGTATTTTTGTAGCAACATACTCTGACTCAATAGTAGATTGAGCAATATAGTTCCGCTTCTTTCTCAGCCAAGAAACCAACCTTTTTCCCAAGGAAAAATGCACCACCACATGTACTCTTTCTATCATCCACATTACCTACCCAATCAGCATTAGTATAAGACTGTAAAGTAAAATCATCTAATTTTTCATACCACAAGCCATATTCTATTGCTCCTTTCAAATATCTAAAAATTCTTTTTACAACAGCAAAGTGTGTGTCTTTAGGATCTACCTGATATCTATCGACAGTTCCAACTGCATTGGTAATATATGGTCTAGTGTGAGTTAGATATTGTAGACCACCAATCATAGATCTATACTTTGTCTGAACAACACTTTGAGTCTCATCATTACTAGTTAGTTTGTGTCCAATCACCATTGGTGTTCCAAGAGGTTTACAATCTTCCATTCCAAATTTCTTCAACATTTCCTTAAGATACTTGGTCTAAGATATAAAAATGCCATTCTTTCTCTGATTAATTTGAAAACCAAAAAAAAATTTCATTTCACCAATCATTGACATCTCGAATTTATTTTCCATTTCTTTAGAGAACTTCTTACTCATCTGATCATTGCCTCCAAAAATGATATCATCCACAAAAAATTCTATAATCAAGATTCCATCTTCATCAGTTCTTAAGTATAAATTACTATCTGCATTACCTTTCCTAAAACCAAGATGAATTAAGTACTTGTCCAACCTTGCATACCATTCCCTTAGTGCTTGTTTCAATCCATAAAGTTATTTCTTCAACTTACAAACCATGTATTCATCATTTGTCAAAGGAAATCACCAGGTTGCTCAATGAAAACTTCCTCTTCTAGATCACATTAAAGAATGTTCACTTCACATCCAACTGATAAACTTTAAAGTATTTATGTGCATCATAAGCAAGAAATAATCTCACAGCTTCCAATCTAGCAACAAGAGAAAAAATTTCTTCATAGTCTATGCCTTCTTGTTGCGAGTAGCCTTTACATACCAGTCTAGCCTTGTTTCTTACCAATGTTCCTTCCTCATCCATTTTGTTTCTGAAAACCCATTTAGTACCAATCACATTTTTGTTCTTAGGTCTCGGAACCAATTCCCTAGTATTGTTTTTCTTTATCTATTCTAGTTCTTCTTCCATAGCTTCAGTCCAAGATTCATCTCTACATGATTGATCTGTAGTTTTCAGCTCAACTTGAGAAATAAAAAAAAATACATCTCTAAATTTAGATCTAGTCATCATGCCTTTATTTTCATCACCAATAATTTGATCTTCATGATGGTTCTTCTTAACATACGTCGGTGTCTTTAGAGTCTTAGTAACTTCAGTCTCTTTATCTTCAATTTCATTTTCAATCATCAGAGGTTCTTCGAGTTCAACAATAACTTATTTCATCTATGCAATCTAAAAATTTTCATCTATCCTCACATTGGCACTTTCAATCAACTTCCTCAATCTTATATTGTAACATTTGTATGCTTTACTCTTAGTAGAATAACCAAGAAAACTTCCTTCATCACTTCTAGCATCAAAATTTGCTATCTCATCATCTCTCTTGATATAACATTTACTTTGAAATATTCTAAAATATTTCACAGTAGGTTTATCATCAAACCATAATTCATAAGGATTTTTATTTGTACCTTCTTTGATATGAATTATGTTCAAGGTGTACACAATAGTACCAACATATTCTCTCCAATGAACATTTGATACATTTCCTTCTAGCAGCATAGTCCTCGCAACATCTAATATAGTTTTGTTTCTTCACTCTTCAATCCCATTCTATTGTGGTGTCCTAGGCGCAGATGTATATCTAAATATTCCATGCTCTTCACAGTATGAATTAAATAACTCTGATGTAAACTCACCACCTTTGTCTGATCTCAAACATTTTATCTTCAAACCAGATTCATTCTCAAATTTTTCTTTAAATATCTTGAACTTGTCAAATGCCTCAGATTTCTCTCTCAAGTATGTAACCCACGTCATCCTAGAAAAGTCATCAAAAAAAATTATAAAGTACCTTTCACCATAGTATGATCTTTCTCTTGTAGGAACACCCAGATATGTGTGTACCAAATCCAACTTCCATTTTGTTGAATAATCTTTTCTTTTTTAATTGATTCAAGTCAGCTTCCCCATAATACACTCTCTACAAATAGTTTTAGATGGCTTCACAATCTTAGGTAGATCTCTTACTGGATTTTTCATACTCACCTTCACAATGTTATCAAAGTTAACATGAAAAAATCTTTTGTGCCATAGCCAATGACCATCAACCTTCACAATAAAACAAGAATCTTCAAATCTGTTCAGTTCAAATACATTACCTCTAGATTTAGCACCAGATGCGATCAAATCTCATAATTTAGTTATGATAGAGCATTTCCCATCAATAAAATTCAATTGATAACCCTTGTCCACTAACTGTCCAACACTCAACAGATTATGCTTAAGTTCATCAATTAGTAATACATTGTCAGTATTTGTATTACAATTCAGAGAAATAGATCCTACTCTAATGATAAGTTTAGGAGTATTGTCACAAAATCTGAAAACACCACCATGATGTCTTTTAAAACTCAAAAAATAGTTTTTATCTCCATTCATATGATGCACGAACAACCACTATCTATAACCCATTCAAATTTATTTTCAACACAAGATACTAAGGCTTTTTCCTCATGTATAGGTTCATCATCCTTTATAGCATTAAATCCAATTTCATCATAGTCACCATCATCATCAGAAATACCCTCACTAGCACAAAAAAATTCCTTGTCTTTAGAATACTTTGATTTGTAAAACTTAGGTTTGTGCTTAGGAACCCTTATAGGAAGTCTAGATGCAAAATGACCAATCTTGTTACATGAAAAACATTTCAAAGGTAATTTGCCTTCAAATTTACCCTTACCTCTCTTTTATCTTCTAGCAATTAGTGCCACCACTTCATCTAGCTTTCTTTCTTCCTCCTGTATCTGTTCACATTCATCAGCATATTCTCCAAGATCTTCTCTCAGGTCACCATTACTAGTGCTCACATTTCCAGATAAGTTCTTTTTTTTCTTATTCATAGTCACCTTCAATGATGAATCAACCTTAGGTAAAGTATCTCCTAATTCTATAGCCTCAAAAGTAGGTAGTTTTCTGATCAACATATCTCTAGTGAAATTCAGTGTCAAATGTATGATCTCCTTTATATATTGTACTTTGGTTCTTGTTATACACTGAATTTGTGCCTCTGATCTCAAGCTCTCTTGGTCTTGATAATCCAGTATAACATGGGAATCATCTCAAGGTTGTGGGACCTTATGCTAACCGAGATGAGACCTCCAGGTTC
>MU227969.1:905953-917506 GCA_018584345.1 Thuja plicata | reverse complement strand
GAGACAAGACTGCTAGGGGCTGAAGTATACCCACAAAGCATCTAAATCAGATCAAACATAGTAACACACAGAATTACAGAAAATGAGAGGGACCAAGAACCCCAAATCCATTAACAACATTCATAAAATTCAATCCAATAAGAGATGATCAAGACAGTGAAGATAGGGATAGAAAAAATATCACAAGTACTTCAAGAATGTCTTAAGCATCAATGAGAAGGTTAAAAAATGTAAAAGTCAGAGGGCAGAAAGAATGCCTCAGATAACTCTTAGAAAGAATGAATTCTTTTTACAAAATGTCAACTCCTGAGCACTAAGGCTCTCAAAAAACTTTAAATACTCCCATGCACACAGGCAGCAGTCTTAGAAAACCTAACTAGGGTTACAGATTTACAATGTACTAATTGACCCTAGGACAAAATCTAATCTGGCCATAAATGTGCACCAAGTGAATCGATTAGATCAGATTTCCTTTTTTCGCCCATCCCTGTACTGGATCATGCCCGTAGACACGCAACCTAAATCCATGAGCTATATTCTGCAACTAAGTCTCTGTCATGAATGCTCACCAACTGATCATAGTCCCCTAGGACGGGAAGTGACCCCCGACGGCCGCCGCTCAAATTCTCATCAATGAGCCATCGATCATGACCATGTCCTTCTGCCAACTGCACCCGAGAGCAATAACTTCTTATTGGACTCTGTATCTCCCTCCACGTCTCTGAATCTTCTGTTTCTCCACCGACGTCAAAAAAATCTATTCCAGGGATCAACAGACTCTCTGTGCATGGTCTCTCTGCAATTAGACCTTTCTGATCAGCTCTGGAACACGAGCACAGAGGAACCATGGCTGCTGAGCAATCATAGTGCCAAAACTGCCGCCAAACATTCAAATTCAAAGTCCCCCGACCACGCGACTGACTTTTGGTCTCTTTGTCACGAGCATCAGACCTTAACCATAGTTAAATCTCACGACCTGGTGTCAAAGCACCTTTTACCTCTGTTTAACCCGAGCCCAGATCCGGCGACAAGGCGACTGTGAAATCTCAAAGTCGCGAAGCACTTTATTTAACTCATCATTCTTCTGGCGACTCTGCTACTAACTGTCACCCTAAATCGTCACGGCTTGTCACCTGATCGCCAGATGCTATCCCTCCGTCTCGAGACCATGCGACAAAGCCTAGTCGCCAAGTTGGGGAATCCCTCTTATCAGTCAGCATGTGCCTTTAACCTTTCTAGCGACCCTACGACTACTCCAAGGCGCTGAGTCGGGAGTACTTTTTACATAGGGCACTTTTATCACCCGACCACGCGACCACCGTTAGATCCTTTGAACTTTGCATCAGACGGCCACCGCTAAGTCGCTGAAAAACTGAGCATGCCCTTAAATGTTCCGCGATCCTGCGACGAGCAGCTATCTTTTATTGGTCGCGCAGTCGCGAGCTACTTTTCTTTACTTTTCCTTGTCCAGCGACTGCGCGATGAGCATGTCCTTTTAACTTGTCGCAAGATCGTGAGCTGAAAACCTTTTACCTTCATTGCTCGGTGACTGAGCAACGAGCCACTTTCTTCCTCAGTCGCACACTCGCAAGTCCTTTCTTTTTTACCTGAACTGCTTGGCGACTGCGTGACCATATTGTTCTTCCAGCTCGTCGCATACTCGTGACCTATTCTGTTCACCTTTAACATTGGCGAGTGAGCGATGAGCACTTGATTTCTTTAGTCGCTTAGTCGCAGACCCATATCATCTTCGTCAAGAGATCACCCGACTGAGGACCCACATCCACCTGCCATATGCCACCTGTCACACAACCACTGGTTCATCTGTTGTACACTGGGGAAGCTGATTCATCATCATGGTTCTAGCGACAACGCAACCGAAGGCAGCCGCGAAGTCGGGAGACACTTCATCAACTGTTGAATTCTTCACGTGATCAAGCAACTGAGGGCGGGCCCCATTCTTTATATGACTTGTAACATAGGTCTGGCGATCATGCGACTGAAGAGAGGTAGCCAAGTCGGAAGACGTAAGGGGAATATTCCAACATGTCATCAGACTACACGACAAAGCTTAGGCGCAGAGTCAGGGAAAGAACAGGAATATTCTCTAAGGCTTAAGCGATCAAGCGACTTGGAAAATAAGCACATGCTCTAAGTGATGGGAAAAAGTAACTTCAAAACATAACGTGCCAAAGCCTAAGGGTCTATAACCTCGTTTGTATGAGAGAGACTTAGGGTTTCAGGGGTTCTGAGGGTTTTAGTGAGGATCTGAAACCCTGGAAAAAAAGACAGATGAAACCAGACAGGGCAAACCAGACCAAATGCACAGAATGGGAAATTTGGGCAACATTTTTATAAGCACATCTCAAAGATCTGAGTATCTTTGCAATCACCTCTTCCTCATTGTAAGTACCTCCAAAGTTTCTAATGCCAGTAAACATTTCTATAATTCTTTGTCCATATTCCCTAATGTTATCATCTTCTCTACTCTTTAGTGATTCCATCTTTCTCTTCCAGTTCTGTGGCTTTGCATATTTTGTAAATTTGTCTCCTATATATAATGCTTCTAATCTTGTCCAAATCTCATGTGAAGAATCTAAATATTTTAATTCTGTGAATTCCCCTTCAGAAAGTGCACTGATCAATGATTCCCTTGCAACCATATTACGTCAAAATAACTTCTTTTCACCTTCATTAGCCTTCTCTAGGTCATCCTCAGTCGCTATCTTCTCATTCTTCTTTGTGATCATCCATTATTCAATTCCCAAACATAACACATGCATTCTCAACTTTTTCGGCCAGCTATCAAAGTTTTCAGGATCAAATGTCAGACTATCCTTCCTTTAGTAAGTCATCTTAAGGATCACTTAAGCTATTAATATTTCTCTCTAAGGACCAATAGCTCTGATACCAATTGTTAGTAATAAAAAACCACAAGACAACTAAGAGGGGGGTTAATTAGTTTCGATTGAGGTTAAAACAATTTTGGAAGGGAATAGTAACCCTGTAGAAAAGGTGCTAAAGATAAGTAGGAAACAACACTACAAAATGATAACAAACAACAAAGAACAACAACTAGGGGTAAAAGATGGAAATATTAAGAACCCTCAAGCATTTACAACCAGCCAAAAGATGAAACCCAGACAAAAATAAAACCAGCCACAAAACACAGTTAAGTCTATTTTTCTATAATCTCAGTAGAGTTAGCCATCACATTTTTATACTTTTCAATAGCCTCTCTGAGATCTTTTATTTCCTTTGTGCTACCTGATTTCACCTTTTTTGCACTAGCCCTAGTATGAGTTCCTAGAAATATGTAAACCAAATATGTAATATTTAAATGATAACACTGTAAATTCCAACATAATAACACAATACTTGTTGTGGAGGAAACCCTCTTAAAGGTAAAACACTGGTGGGAATTAGCACCCACAAATAATGTACTGAGAGTAAAGCATCCCTGTTAAAATATTTAGCCCTATTAGGAGCTTCCAACAACATTACAGTACACGGTCCCTGTTAGGAGAAAGACCCTGTTAGGATTCAAGAAAAATAGTAGGCTTACTACCCAGACACACTTCCCAAAGAAGGTTAAATCCACCCTCAAGGATTCACATTCTGAACAAGTGTATATAGGAATATACAATCAAATGAACTATCTGAAAGAAACTATCTTTGTTTGGTCAGTTCCAATGAAGTATAACAATCATCAACTTTTCTCTACATCTAGTAGCCAATAAGCTTTACAGCTTCCACAATTCTCCACCTTTTCAATCTCTACCACATCTTTCCAAAATAAGAAGATCTCTGATATATACCCCTTTACAATAATTCATCAGGTCAGCCAATTAAGCTTTCCAAATACATAATTAATTAATTAGGTAAGCCAATTAAGTCTTTCCAATACACAAATAATTATATAACCCCTTGCTAAGATACACATGGTACCTATAATAAGAAAACATCAATTACAATCCATCACATATACTCCCAGATTTGCAATCTACGCTCACAATTCATTTTACACGCTACATGTCTGAAGTCGGCCACTAATTAGGTCTCCTCCAAAATACATGCCACAACTGACATCACCATTAATCAATCAACAATGAAACTCAACCCATTATTCCAACATATGAAGTTTTTCCACTAGTAAGCTTGCTTCATCTGAAATATCTTTGACAGTAAGAAATACCCAAAAAATAGAGACTTTCTCTGTCAAGCATCACAATTACAATCCAGAAACTAGTCTTCAACAAATCAACTATAACTTCTGCAATTTGGAACCTAAAGTCAAGCGACCTTAGGAATAAGCTCAACACACATCCTTCATCATATATCCAACCTCGATCATTCTAAATAAGCGGGCTACACTGTCTATACACTTATGCCAATCAAGTAACCAGTTTTTTTTCTCCACAGAAACATATGTTGACATCAAGGACCAAACATGAACATGAACATCATGATCAGTACCCAAAATTGATATCATCCAACATGATTAATGCCTATAGATTTTAGAAGAAGTGGAACAATAAACCTCAAAAAAGGGTGAATCTTCACTATCTTAAAAGGAGGACTCTGAAAAGGTCTCTCCTCCCTCTAGTGAGGTTGAGTTAGAACCTCTTAGACCTAATATGTTCAAATTTCATGATCAAAGTATGTCAGCCTATGGAACTCCTAATTGTAATATTCTCCTCAATATTTAATATACTATTTCTATTGTTATCCAACCCAATTCCTTTAACTCTGCAAAGGAGGACACTAGTGAGAATGAAGAGAAAAACAACAGGAAATTTTTAATGGATGTCCAATGTTTGGACAGGTCTTTCCCTTGTCCTTCATACTATTTAAGACAAATTTTAAGATAAAATAGTGGTTGATCTAAATATATCAAATACTAATGAAGTGCTACAGATGAATTCCCTAGCTCAAGTGCCCTGGAAGGCTACTTCCCATAAGCTTCAACCTAAAATTAATGTATTTTGAGGTGTCACCATAAAAAAAGAATGCCAATAAAATAAATAGAACAATGATCTTATTGTGACAACTAAGTCAAGTAGTGGTTTTTTTTGGATTGTCCAATCTTTAGGGAAAACTTTCACTATTAGGGTTTTTTGCCATACCTCCTCAAAAAGGGCACAAACTAATGGATGAGGAAAATGGTATTGAATTTGACTAGAATGTGGTAGGTGGGAAAGGAAAAAGAAATAAAAATGTATATGTGGGAAATGAATCTAAACAAGTAAGGCCTACACAAAAAGAAAGAAGACAAGGAGCGATAGTGAAGGAGGTAGCAAGTTGGAAATATAGAACTATGGATGGTTTCTATGATGTTAAGAAGAAAAAGAAATGAGATCTCCACACTTTGGGAGTGGCTGAACAACTCATGTGGGTGTTGTTATTTTTTGGTTTTAGTTATTAATATTTTATCTTAGAATATGAGGGGCTTGAATAGCCATAACAAATAACACATGCCTCAATGTGGAATTGAAGAGAACAAAATTGATATCTATAACCTAAATGAAACTAAGATGAATAGAGAAGGTTTTAAGAGTATTATCAATGATATTTGGCATGGTGTAAATTGGGAGATATGTGACTCTACTTGAGCCTTTTGTGGGCTAGCTATAGTATGGAATCCTAGGTGGAGGGCTTGCTGCTTCATTCCTCTAACATAAGTTTTATTCTCTTTTAAAAATGCTATTTCTGGTATTTCTTGGACCTTGATTAATGTTTATACTCCTAATGTGAGGTCTTAGAGGATATAATTGTGGGAGCCTTTGGATGTCCTAATTTTGGGAAAAAATTTTGTTTAGTGGATGATAAGGGGAGATTTCAACTCTCCTCTCTTTCCCTCAAAGAAATATGGTGGTATTGAAGAATTTAATGAAAGTATGTTGGATTTGGGGGAATTTATCACTTCTATAGGAACGATGGATATTAATCTCCATAGTGCAAATTTTACTTGGTCTAATAGAACATACAATAATAATATTATATAGGTTATATTGGACAAATTCATCCTTTCCTAAAATTAATCGAAACTTGTAGACTTTTATCTCACTTCTATCCCTAGAATTGGATTTGGTCACAATGCCCTTCTCTTGAAATGCATGGATGGCAAAAGGAAATGTTCCTCAACCTTTAGGTTTAAAATAATATGGATTAACCACCTATACTTTCATAGATTGGTTGAATAGTAGTGGAATACTCCTTTTGTTCATTCCCCAATTATCCAAGTTTATAAAAATCTTTTAATCGTCAAATAAAAATTCAGAGGATGGAATTGATGTTTGTTTGACAATAATTTTTCTAAGAAAAATGTCATTTCTAGTGATCTTAATGATATTGAAGAGAGAATGGAGAAGGGAGAAAATGATTTGGACATTTTATAGCAAGATAGAGCCCTATGAAAATAATGGGTCAGAATTAATAAGAAAGTGAAAATATTTGGCACGCAAAAATTCATAATTCAGTGGCTCACAGAAGGAGATAAAAATAAAAAATCATTTCAGCAATCCACCCTAAAACATAGAATAAGAAATAAAATCAGAAAGATTCTACTACCAAATGGTAATGTTGGGGAGGATGAAGAAGAGATTGATAAAGAAGCAGTGATTTTTTTTCTAATACCCAGGGTAATGCCAATATTGCCTTTTCGAACCCTCTTGGTTTTCTTGAGGCCATTCCCTATCTAATTAATGAGGAGGATAACAAGAATCTCACCAAACAAGTTTTTGTTCAAGAATTTTGAAGTGTTTTATTCTCTTTTGGTGCCTTCAAATCCCCTACACTTGATGCCTTTCATCTGGACTTCTTCTAGGAGTTATGGGATATAATTGGGGAAGAGATCTATAATTTTATAAGAGATTTTCTTTTTCAGTACTGGGAAAGGGGTTGAAAAACTACACTCATATTACATTACACTCATTACCAAGGTGGCTAATCCTTAGACTATGTCAAACTATGGACCCATCAACCTCTGAAACACTTTATATAAAATTATTTCGAAAGTGGTGGTCAATAGACTTAAGTAGGTGTTGGAAAAACTTGTCTCTCATAACCAAAAAGTATTTGTTGGTGGGAGAAATATTTTGGATGTTTTCATAATGGCCCATAAGATAGTGTACTCAATGAAAGAAAATAAAAATGTGTCATGATGCTATCAATATTTTGTGAATGATACTACCTTTTTGGAGAGGCTTATAGCTTAGAAGATAAAAAATTATAGGAAATCTTCGCTAATTATGCTAAGGTTTTGGGCCATCAGATAAACTATAATAAAGTAAGATCTATTTTTTAAATTTTGATAGTTTTCTCCACACTAAGATTACTAGGATTTTGGGATATAATTCTCCTCCTCTGCGTGAATCTTATTTATGACTTCCCCTTACAGCTAAATTTCCTTCTTCTTTATATTGGAATATCTCATTGAGAGATTCCATAGGAAAAGTTTGGGTTGGAATGAGAAAATTACACTGCTACAAAGAAGGGGGGTTAAAGCCAATTATTGAGACAATTTTTTAATAAATTGTCTTAATTTGAGACAAAAAGAAAGTTGTGTATTGTCTCAAATATGTCTTTAACTAAGTGTCTTAATATATTGTCTTAAAAAATTGTCTCTATAAAGACAATATGGAATAGAAGTTATTTTGTTTCTAAAGAGACAAAAATATTTCGGCTATATTAAGACAATATATTAAGATGCTTATTTAAAGACATATTTGAGACAATACACAACTTTCTTTTTGTCTAAAATTAAGACAATTTATTAAAAATTTATCTTTAACCCCCTCTATGTAGTAGTGGATTAGTTCATATTAGGGCATGATGGATTCGAACCACCATCCTTCTGCTTGTAAAGCAAGCGCTCTTCGCTTGAGCTAGTGCCTTTTAAAGAATTACACTGTTCAACATCTTGGGTCTAGTGGTAAATATAAAATCTCGTGATTAAATCTTAGTTTCTCCATATGTTGAAATTAAAAATTTTCAGATGTTGCAACAAGGAATCATTTTTCATGCCAATACTTGGTGTTGTTGAGTTTTACTGTTGTAGATTCCTATTATCATTTTCATAGACAACTTGTCAATTGAAAATGATAATACTCTAATTGAATGGAATAAGAATCCACCATGGTAAGACTTTCCTAGCTTCAAGCAAATGCAATTTCATTTAAAGGATGAACAGTAATATTTTCAGAAAGAATGGACCTAAAAGATTCAACCCAACACTCAATAGAGTTTAACAACTTGTCAATGATATGACATTCTTCATGAAAAGCTTCTACCCAAATCTTGGATTTTTTAATCTATGTGAGGAGTCTCTAATATATTCCTAGACTCGTAGTAAATAACGTATGAGAAATATTGATGTTCATCCTTCCAATGAATATTAGCCACCAATGCAGAGTACATAATAGATTTCATATGAGAAATATTGTTGTTCATTGTTACAATTTTCAAATGGATATCAACCATCAAATGTAGACTATCATAATAAGCATCATATGATAAATATTGTTTATCCTTCCAATAAATTAAAAACCATCAAATGTAGAGCATCAAAATATGTCATATTACAAATATTGTTGTTCATCATCCCAACGAATATCAACCATCACTCGACCACAAGAAAAGTATACCCATGAATCTGGTAACAAGAATAATAATATTACTATTTATCAAAATATAATGGTGAGCTGATCCGTAAGTAATTGTTAGTGCTTGCAGATGACTTGCCATATTCATGAAAGGATTGAGAAAATAAAAGAGAAAAAAAACTATATTATTGCACTTTCAGTTGTGGGTGCTAAGTCACCATAATCGCCCTCAATCACATAGTGAAAATGCTTGAAATCACATTATATTTTTAATGTTGGAGGGAAAAAAAATTTATACTGATTTTGGTTAGTTCTTGATGGGCTTTCATTAAAAAATAAGGGGGTTTTGATAATTTTCATGCAAAAATCACCGCAAGTTTTCTAAAAACTTTTCACCAATTTTTTCAGGAATTAATCACTATTGGTTCTTGCTCACAAGTATTTATAGAGTTGTAACTATGGGATATAATAGGACAAATGTTATTTTATATTTGTTCTCAGCAAGAAAGAATAGTTTTTTTGCTTAGTGTTGACACTAAATCTTATGCTAACAAAGAAGAAATCATTCCTACTAAGTCAAAGAATCAATATATATCTCAAATAAATGGTTTAAATTTTTCTTGAGGTGGATGGAGTTATGGAGTTCCTACATATGGATGATTTAAATAAATGCCTTTTAATTATAAAAAAGGGTGTGTGAGAAAAAAAATGTATGAGTACTAGACAATGAATCATTCATATTTAGGTTGCAGGGTTTACATTTATGGATCTCAATAACCTACAGGGGTAGATAATGCACAATATTTCTAGGTGTTAGATGACATCTCCTTCTCCACATGTAATGAGAAGTTGAAAACTGAGTGCCCAGTTCTAGTAAAAAGTGGTTCATGGGACACTAGGATCTAGGCTCCTAAATGAATTTTTCTGCTTAAATTTACAAATCAAATACATGTATTATGGACTTTGTCTAGTTTCTCGATCACACTATACTACTATCTGATAATTATTCCCTGAAAAGCCTAACCTCATAGCTGAATGATATTTATAAATCGACAAGCAAAAGGATCATGCTACTACATTCAACAATTTTTTTTTTCTTTTTTTGGTAAACTCTGATTTCCCCTTTCACAAATGTAAGTACCATTATGCCAATGTCTCATGAACTATATTACTGAATACCACCAAACTAAGAAATATTTCATTGCGCATGGTAAATGATCTTAAATAAATTCCAACAAAAGATTGAGAAGTTTGAACAACAAACTTTACACAATCGCAGAAAGGTAGAAAGCCAAAAATATCTAGTGAAGAATACGACTGACTGCATATTCCAAGAAAAATAATGAATATTGAACTTAAACCTTCCGGCCTAACGTTAAATCTTCTGATCAAACCTGGCTTCTTGTTGCTTATCTCAAAACAATACAAGCATTCATTTGTTGCCATCAGCCTTATGAAAAGCAAAATTGATACTCTCAAGAAAGAGATGAAAGCTTTATTTTGATCTTTTTGCAATGGAATGTGATGAGCATGTTCCTGCTTTGAAGGTTGGGCTATTCAATTTGCTCATTTTCTTCAAAGTGAAGTTGTCATCTTCATCATCTTCTTCCAACTTGCCTTTCGACTCTTTGCCCTTTAGTACTGTATATGGGGAAACTTTGTGCTTTCTTTTTCCAATCATTTCATCAGAATCAATCTCCTCTTTTGGACACCAAATAAGCAGTGACCTGGAGCTGCCTGATGCCAAAAGATCTTTCTAAGGATGAAATTTATTGACAGGAGTTATAGTAGCTATATTTGGATTAACAACTTCAGCAACAAGCTGTCCATTACTCGTGTCAATAAAATCAATGAGATGTAAAGCTACACCATTGAAGTTATCGCTTAGGTAATGACCAATAACTGCAAGACACTCAGAGGGATCCTTTGGATCCCATTCTGTATGAAAACATGTCAGGTGACGATTAAAATCATGACTGTGGACAATTTCACAGCTTGGCAAGTTCAAATCACCAAAGATGGAATCCCAGACACGTATACGATTATCTTGGTAGGTTGTCATGATTTTAGTGCCAGTTCTTGGTGAAAAATAAGCAGAGTTCACTACTCGTGTGTGTGCCAACTCTACCAAGCAAGCTCCTGCTTTCAACTGGCGAATATCCCAAAGGTGAACAAAATGATCATTGCCACAGCTGATCAAAAGATCTGGATGTACTGGATTGAAATGAAGTCCCACCACTTTAGAACCCTTTTTATGGATTAGAACAGGTTCCCCTATTTTTTTCTTTGAACGCATGTCTATCTGGAAAATGAGTCCAAAGTTATCGGCCACCAGCAAAATATCTTTCACTGGATTGATATCCATTCCATACAGCATTTTCCATGTTGCTGGTCCATTCCAACAGTCCCGATTGAGGTCCATCAAGAGTACTGGAAGTCCTGTTTCAATATCAGTGCAGCTGATAGTTCCATCTGATCCTGATGTATGTATAGATTCACTATTCACAGGATGAAACTTAATATCGTTCGCAATGCAACTAAGAGCTGAATCATACAATGTTTTGTCAAGCACCTTCTCATAATCCGAAATGCCAATTTCACCTTTTGCATCTCCTGATATAAGAATATTGTTATTTGTGGGGTGAAATTCTAAACAGGTGACACGTCTACTATGTAACTTGATTGCACAGTCCACCTCGGTAGGAATCACATAAGTTGGCTTGATCTTGTTAATATAATTTTTAATTTGTCATTCATAAACAAAGTCAAAGGGGGCCAGTATGTATTTGTGGGGTGCAAGAACAACCCCATGTTCCATTTCTATGTGTGAGTGTCAAATGATGCACCTGTTGCCTACGACACAACACTTCAATAAGTCATTATGTTAGTGTAAAACAAGGATTAGTGAGCATATAAGAACAAAACCCTAACATCGACCTATTGCTCCCTA
>MU227969.1:869588-881482 GCA_018584345.1 Thuja plicata | reverse complement strand
CAAATGTATTCCATGGTGATATAAGAATATGGATCCATGGGTACTTCATAAAAGCCATCAAAAGATGCACTACATACATGCACAAAGCCGCCAGAAGGTGCACAAATTTATGGGGTGACTATCAAGTTCTTTCTTGGTGGGCCATCCTATCCTTTTGTGGTTCACAGCGAGATACACACATCTTACTAGGTGAGCTAACCACTTCTCTCTATCTCTCTCTCTTTCTATTTGATTGGTGATGTCTCTCTTATCATGATCTTAGGGTTGATAAAGAATTAAGTCCCTTGGGGGCTTGAGGGTTTCTTTATCCCTTTTGGTTCCAATAATATTGTCTGTTCTTTATGTTCTCCTTTACCAAGAGTTTGTGTTGAGCTCATACTCTTGCTAAAGTGGGGGCTAAATGTATAGTCAAAAAATGGAAGCACTTCCATTGTAGACTAGTTTAACCTTCTGAGTAAGTGGTTTGGGGTCATATCAAGCACCTAGAATGGGTTCCTGAGTTAGATCTAGCTTTCCCCCTGTTCTACCCCTCTTTCTACTTCTTTCTAGCCTGATTTCTACATTTTGGACTGGAGACCCGAGATCTTGGACCTTAAGGTCAGGGTCAACCTTTTTGGTTTATGTAAACCTCAACCCTAACCTAGATCAAGGTCAACCTTGACCCTAACCTAGGTCAAGTTCAACCTCGACCCTGACCTGGGGTTCAAACTTTGGGGTCTTCAAGTTTTCAGATGTCAGTCTTTGCAAAAATTGTTTCCTGCTTCCAGGCTGACTGTTTCGGGCTCCGAAGCGTCGATTCCTAAATTATATTTAATATAGGTCCTCTCCTAGGGGTAAAGGATTTAATGGGAATTTAATTCTCCTATGTCAGCCTCCTTAGAAGATTGTGCCCTAATTTCATATAAAAGGGAGCTTTCTCCTCTCATTTTTCTCTAAGCAAGATCAAGCGAACTAAGTCTTCTAATCGTGATCAAGCATTATCAAGTGAAGTTCAAGCAAGCTAAGGGGAAAGATTTGAAGAAAAAATTCATCCATTCCATTTTCATGAAGGGGATCCATTGGAGGCCATTAAAGGATTCAAGCTACATAGTGCCCTTTTGGTGATCTCTCCATCCACCTTCTTCCACGCCTCTTCCAAATCAAGAACCCATTCAAGAATTGGTGTTGGAGATCTACAAGAAATTGATTGAAGACATCTTGCATCCTACATTACACATTTTGGTGCATACATACTTGTGGATTTAAGGATTCAAATCCTCCATAAGGATTTGTACAAGCAAGGTGAATTTATTCATTTACTTTGTTACTTTTGCAATTTCAATTATACTTTGAGGATAATTCCAAAACCAGGATTTGACCAAGGCAAACCTCTCCCCCCAACAAAAAAATCTCTTTTTCTTATAGGTATAGGTTCGGGACTGTGGATTTGAAACCAGATCTGGATACCCTTTTCAAAAAAAATTTGGTATCCGCAAACAGATTTTATGTCAGATCTGTGCAGGTCAAGGTCAACATTATTGGGTCAGGGTCAACCTCACCCCTAACCTAGGTCAAGGTTGACCTCACTCCTAACCTAGGTCAAGGTTGACCTGACCCCTGACCTAGGTCAGAATTGACATTTCTAGGTCAGTGGTGACATTTGTGGGTCAAGGTCAACCTTTTTCATAAGACAGTGTCAGATCGGAAAATGATTTATGGGTTTTGTTCGTCTCTGCGTTTCCTTTCTGGATCATACTTCAGTTTTTCCAGAAAAAAACTACAGAACCCAAAAAAAAACATTCTTTTATCTGAAATATTTCAAGGTTAGTGCATTTCTCATATCCATTTCAATTCAAATCCTTAATCATTCTAAATCTATCACACATTCATTCATTTCCATAAAATAGGAAATTTAAGACTTTCCTCTTTGCTCTCATTTCCAAGTGATTGAATCATTTGTGCATTGATCCTTTTTGGGTTGATCAATTTGGATCTGTCCTTTGTGCATCTTGGGATAGAAGAGGAATATCTTATCTTTCCCCCACTTATTTCAAATGTTACATGTTCTTACGTTACATTGTTACATTTTTATATGTTACAGTTTGAAACCTATTTCCAATGCCTTTTAAGCCTATAATCACCATATTCAAAACATATATTTAAAACCAAATTATGACCAAGAAGAAGAAACATAGTTATGGATGGGTGTTCTAGCATTGTCTTTTCCATTTTCATTTCATAATCCAAGCCACTTGAGTGCGACCCTAGACTATCTTTCTACTTAAGAATAAATCAAAGTTGGGATTAATCTCCAGTAATTATATTTTATGATCTTAAATTAAAATCTATATTTAATGACCTCAAAACATAGAAGCCAATGTAGATAAGATTGCCAACACTTTTCACAAATAAATATTCCATTGAAATTCTATTTTACTCTAATTTTCTATAGATGTTGAAATATAGTTTCAATTAGATTTAATGTTTGATAGAATTACAATTAAATATAATTATATTAGTTATGTAATGCTCTACATTAGCATTACAGTCAGATTATAATCTGGACTATAATGTTAATACAAATCACTCTTAATAGTTAATTATGTTTATTGTTCTAGAAACTCCTATGTATATCGATCTTAGCTAGAGATGATCAGTTAAGAGATGTTAAGTAAACTAATCATATTAGTTAGTAATTAATGTGCAACATGAAGAGTCGTGATCCTCCAAGTTGCTAACCCTTTGTATAATATATATGCTTGATTGGAATGAGGAATCAATCCATCACAAAGGCCATTGCATTCCTCAGTCCATAAATAAGAGAAGATTATTCACTTACCTATTCATCCTATATTCCTAACATGGTATCAAATCCAAGTTAAGGAAAAGTGAATAAAATATCAAGCAAGCAAAGACATCAGCGATCTGTAGGTTGCACAAGAGTATCGGCAATTTGAAATCTTGCACCAGGATATCCGTGATCTGCAACTTGTCCAAGGAAATCAGTGATCTGCATTCTTAGACATTGGCAATCTTTATTAAGTAAAATCTAGATCCTAGCATCTAACCTCAATGCACTCAAATCAAGGAAAATAAATCACAGTCTATAAAATTGACGGCAGAAAAATAAATTGCAGTCTATAAAATCGACGGCAGAAACAAAAATCATTGTTTATAGACAACAAAGAACTATTAAATAATAGTTTATAAGTTGACGATAGAGACACATTACAACTACAGTCATCTAAATTGATGGCTGAGATTCATTTAATCATAGTTCTTAGAATCGATGAAAATGATATATAAAATCATCAGGAAGTTTAATACTTGGGTTTCTTAAACTATGGCTCACACACTCAAGATGGAGGAAAAACTTGAAGGAGCCTCAAACTTTGTATCTTGGAAGATTTGAATCAATACTCTGATGCAAGAACTAGAACTAGAATCCTACATAGAGGAAGAACCTAAAATACCTGAAGATGAGACAAAAAAAGCAATCTTGAAAAGACGAAACAATAAAGCCAAAAAGCTAATCATTGACTCAGTTAAAGACTCAATATTACAAAGCATATCAAGGTTAAAATCTTCTTATGAGGTTTATAAAACCATTCAAAATACATTTGAGATAAATACTACAAGCGGGATATTAACTCTAAAACAACAAATGATGAATATCAAAATGAATATGGGAGAAACAATAACATCTTATTTTCTAATAATCACTAAGATAAGGGATCAACTATTCTCCATTGGTAATACAGTTGATGATGTTGATCTTTCCCTAATTTCTCTAAGGGGATTACCTTTATCATGGGAGTCATTTATTCAACATATCAGTGGAAGGCCTCCTTTGCCTAAATTTGACAAACTCAAAAATGATTTCTTACAAGAGGAAACTCGGTTGATATCTAGAGGGATTGGAGCAAATAAGGGAAGTGAGATTCAAGCACTACAAACAAATAATTTCAAAAAGAAGAAGAAGTTCTTCAAGAGGAAAGGAAACATAAATTTTTCTAATAATGCAAACTTCTCAAATAAATCTTATAAGAAAGACAAATCGGAGGTTCAGTGTTACAGATGCAAAAAATATGGGCACACTCATAGAGAATGTCCTACCAGGAATAAAGGATAAGAAAATGTAGCAGAAACCAAAGAAGATAATTCGCTATTCCTTCTAGAATTATCAAGTGAACTTAGTACAAATAAGAACACCTGGATAATTGACAGTGGAGCTTCTAGACACATAACTAGATTTATGAATCAGTTTGAAGATCTTGAAGGACATTCTTCTAAAGAAGTCACCATTGGTGATAACTCCACCTACCCTGTGAAAGGAATTGGGACCTTTTCAATCAAACTAGGAAGCAGGGTAACATTTCATCTAAAAGATGTTTTGTTTGTACCAGGAATTAAAAGGAACCTAATATCCATTTCAGGGCTAGCTGATCAAGGATATAGAGTCACATTTAATGAAGATAAAGTTCTTCTTTGGCCTGAAAATTCAAATATAAAAAATGTTGTAACAATAGGATCTAGAGATGGTAGCTTATATAAACTACTCTAAGATAAAAAAGTTGCATTAAAACCATGGCATTAGGTTATAGTTCTCTACCTATCATAAACAAAATAACTTCAGGAATACCTAATATAGAATCAAAATACTCTAGCATTTGTAAAGGTTGTGCACTAGGAAAAAAATATTAAAAGTTTATTCCCTTCTAGTGAACACAACTCTAAGGATATTTTAGAACTTATTCATTCTGATCTATGTGGGTCCATGTCAACACCCTCCCTAACAGGATCTCTATACTACATAATATTCATTGATGATTTCTCCCAGAAAACTTGGATATACTTTTTGAAGCTAAAATAATCAATTGAAGTACTATCTAAGTTCAAATAATTCAAAGATTTAGTAGAAAATTAAATAGGGAAGAAAATCAAAATACTAAGATCAAATAATGGGGGTAAATACACACCTAAAATATTTAAAGAATTCTACAATTCTGCTGGGATTAAGAGGGTGTATACTTTGCCATATAATCCTCAACAGAATGATAATAGAAGCAGCTAAATCCATGATGCATGGCCAAAACATCCATGTCTCATTTTGGGCAGAAGCTTCAAATATTGCAGTATATATACAAAACAGATGTCCACACTCTAGTCTAAAAGATATAACTCCTGAAGAAGCTTTCATTGGAAACAAACCAGACTTAAGTCATCTCAGAATATTTGGATGCCTAGTTTATAGTCATGTTCCAAAAGAAAAGAGGACCAAACTAGAACCATCTGGAAAAAGAGGTATTCTAGTTGGCTATAGTGAAAACTACAAAGGATACCGCATATACATTCTAGGACAAAGGTTAGTTGAAATAAGCAGAGATGTAAAATTTGATGAAATCATTACATGTAGAGATTCTAAAGATAATCAAAACTTAGAATCAAAAGAAGAACCCTCTACTAAAATTGAAAGGGAGAATATCTTAGAAGAACTTGAACCTCCAAATATAAATGATGAAGATGTCTATAACAAGAAAAGACCACTATGGGCAAGGAAAATGTTTGAAGAAAACAATGTGGAACCAGATGAAATGTTCAAAGAAAAAAAAGAACTAGAACACAAAAATGTTATGCACTATTGTTAACAGAGCTTACAAATCAAGAACCAACTGATGCTAAGGAAGCCTTAGCAAGTCAAGCCTAGAAAGATGCCATGATTGAAGAGTATCAATCCATACTAAAAAATGATGTTTGGGATGTAGTACCTATACCTAAAGGCAAATCAGTTATTTCTTCTAAATGGTTGTTCAAAATCAAATATGTACCTAATGGCAACATTGAAAAACATAAAGGTCAGTTTGTTGCAAGGGGATTCTCCCAGAAAGCTGGAATTGACTACGAAGAAACATTTGCACCAGTAGTCCAGTAAAAACCATCATTGCAATTACAGCTTCTAAAGGATGGAAAAAACATCAGATGGATGTCAAGACAACCTTCCTGAATGGTTCAATAGAAGAAGAAGTTTATATATAACAACCAGAGGGGTTCACTACACATGATAGATCACATTATTTCCACAAACTTAAAAGGGCTCTCTATGGACTAAAACAAGCCCCTAGAGCTTGGTATGCAAGAATATACAACTATTTAACTAGACTAGGATACTCCAAGAATGAGGTAGATCCTAACATTTATTTCAAAATTTCTAAAGGTGATATGATCATATTGGTTCTTTATGTTGATGATATTTTGATAATAGGTGAAGATCATCTGATTTCTAAATGCAAACAAGACCTTACTGGTGAATTTGATATGAAGGACTTGGGTCTTCTACACTATTTTATAGGGTTGGAAGTAAGTCAAAAGGAAAACTATATCTTTCTAAATCAAGAAAAGTACACCACTGAAATCTTAACTAGATTTGGAATGATGGATTTTAAACCTTTAGCAACTCTTATGGAAACAAACTTAATCAAACTTAAAATGGAAGCAGAAGGTTTAGAACCTACAGATCCTATAGTATATAAATAGATAGTTGGCTCTCTCATGTATCTTGTTAACACTCATCCTGATATTTTTTATGCAAGTAATGTATTAAGTCACTTTATGTGTGAACCTAAAATGATACATTTAATGGCTGCAAAATATATCTTAAAATATTTACGAGGAACTATTGGACTTGGACTAAAATATGAAAATGTTGAGATTCACCTACATGGATATATAGATTCTGATTGGGCTGGAAGTCCAACTAATCATAAAAGTACTACTGGATGTTGTTTCAGTCTTGGGTCAGCCATGGTTTCTTGGTTCTGCAGGAAACAATCAATAGTTGCTCAAAGCTCAACTGAAGCAGAATACATGGCAGCCGCCATGGGAGCACAGGAAGCAGTATGGTTAAGGAAATTACTAGTTGGCTTATTTGGAGAACCCTTGAAATCAACTATTATCCATTGTGATAATCAAAGTTGTATCAAATTATCACTGAATCCTGTCTTCCATAACCGATTTAAACACATTGAGATTCCATATCATTATATAAGAGATATGGTAGATCAGAACATCATTAAGTTGATGTATATTAGCACTGAAGAATAGAATGCTGACATATTTACCAAGCCCCTTGCAAGAGTGAAGATAGACTACTACAGGAGAAAACTTGGTATGATTAAATATAAATGAGAAAATTAGAACTAAGTTTTATTATTATGTGTAATTTATTCATGAATAAATAAATAAAATATTGCAATATTTAACTTGATGTTTTGAGAAGGTGATGATCTTCTATGTGTTAAGGGTATTATTTCAAGGTGATGATCTTGTTAATAGTTAACCAAGTGTCAAGACTGACTTTATCAAAATTAATGATTCGGATTGCGCTGGATATCTTGAACACTATGATATTACTTGTTGTGTAATAACCATATCATGGCCAGACAACATTAAGTTGTTGGTTTCAAATTGTCATGATGTGTTTTAGACTGTATTATGTTAATGTCTAGACAACTTTAATTTGTTGGTTTCAAATTTTCATGATGTGTTTCGGATTGTATCCAATATTATGTTCATGGCTAGACAACATTGAGTTGTTGGTTTTAAATTGTCATGACTGAGAGTTTTACTTAAACCTTCTTTTACTAAGAGGGAGTGTTGAAATATAGTTTCAATCAGATTTAATGTCTGATAGAATTACAATTAAATATAATTATATCAGTTATGTAATGCTCTGCATTAGCATTACAGTCAGATTATAATCTAGACTGTAATGTTAATACAGATCATTCTTAATAGTTAATTATGTTTATTGTTCTAGAAATTCCTCCTATGCAGATGGATCTTGTCTAGAGATGATCAGTTAAGAGATGTCAAGTAAACTAATTAGATTAGTTAGTAATTAATGTGCATCATGAAGAGTCATGATCCTCCAAGTTGCTAACCCTTTGTATAATATATATGCTTGATTGGAATGAGGAATCAGTCAATCACAAAGCCCATTGCATTCCTCAGTCCATCAACAATATCAGATTATTCACTTACCTATTCATCCTATATTCCTAACAGATTGAGATAATTTGTATTTAGAATCAACTAAAGCCACAATATATAATACGATATTACATTCACAGTAGAAATAAGTATTACCTAGTATCCATCATAGTTGCAATAGAGATCTCATATGTAGTTGTGCAAGCTTGAACACCTATTGCACCCATTATAAGAATAAAATATAGACCAAGAGGTAATCAAATACCAGATCAATAGAATATCTAATTTCATATTTTTTGAGCAATAGAACTGAACACGAGAAAAATGGAAAGGGAAAGGGTAATGTAAAATTAGAAAAAGTTCAAAAAATTTATCATCATAATGAAAAGATACATGAAGTGACAAATTTTGGTGCAACTCAAATCATCCTAAATCAATCTTCAAACATATTGATAAATTTTGTTCCAACTCTGGATTCTACTTGTTACAGGAAAAGTAAAACCAAAACATAACAAAATAAACAAAATATTTTATAGGATGGAACAATACATGAAGAAAAAAGAAAGGGCAGTGAAGATAAAGTAAATGCAACTTAACTATTAAAAAAATGGATAAAAATATAAAGATTCTCTTGAAAAATACATCAAATACTAGAATGAGCAATGTCCACATTTAATCAAAACTTTGAAAAATGTGCTTGAATGTACGCATCTCCAGAAAGTTGACTTTTTCAATTCTGTTTGTTGTTCTTTTCTGAGATTTCCGTATAGTGAACACTTACATATGTCAGCTAATGTTTTCCATCTTAGCCAATTTGAAATTCATCAATTTACAACTTTATAGTATTATACATACATGCATCAAATATCCTATATTTGTTGAACTTTTAAAAAAGTTAGTATTATCACATATTGGCCAACCAAAGCAAAAACAATTAACTGACCTACCAAAAACAACTAGGAAATATGAGAAAGAGACCAAGGCATAAAACTTAGCGGTTTGGACTTTGGTTGAGGTAAATTCAAAACATTTCAACGTTGCTGATTTTCACAATCCATAAATATTTGTTTAAGTAATCATAGTTGCACCAAGCTGAATGGGGTGTTGTTCCATTCCTATTTTTATTGGATAACTAAAATACCAATATAATTAGCATATACAGATACAATCCATTTATAATCCCACCATCCATATACTGTATGTTCTTATGAAATCTGACGTAAACGATACAATGAAATACCTTTTCAACTATATGATATAAAGGTGTTATGAATTTTGTCAAAAAATATTCTTCATCACCACCTTATGCTGGTTTGATATTCTCCCCTGTGACACCAGTGGCATTTCCTCTAACATACCATGTAGTTCATATTCCATCTACAGGAAAATATTAAGAACATAAAAGATTTTGAAAATTAGAAGCACATAAGATCAATCTAAGGCCTTAAACATCAAAATCTAATTTGATGGAAGATGTTGATGGCATACTCACATTATAAAAATATAGCAAAGGCATTCTAGCATAAAGTGAATGTTCGCAGCTTCACCCCATATCAGCAGGTAGAGTGCCATCTAAAGTATTCTATGTCGGTTTACGTCTTGCTCTAGTTCTAGTAAGGTAGCAAGACACATGCCAGTTACCATGGCCAAGCATAATTTATACCCATCAAAATTCAACATTTAATAGTACAACAATAATGAAACTTTAGAGGCTTAACAAATATATACAAATGCTTTTACATCACTAAGGAAATGTCAAAAGCAAATGAATTGGAACTCCATAAATACTTATGATTCAAGATTATCACACCCAATATGATAACTTTGAAGAAAGGTAAAGCATAAAAAACAAATAAAGCTATCTTCCATAATGCATTAAATCCCATTAAAAGTCCAACATTTAGTAAAACCACATAGTACAATTTTAGGGGCTTATAAATGTATACAAACACTTGCACTTGATTAAGAAAACATAAAAAATATTGAGATTACATAAATATTTGTAATAGAGGATTATCATATAAATCCTTTAACAAATAAATCCTTCTCAAGAGTGCTCCAACAACCATCATATAAGCCACCTAGGATGATAGCTTGGCTATAATTTTTTTACTCCTTTCTTTCTCTTTTGATTTCAGTTTTGATGGTTGAATTCCTTGATGTTATAGGGTCATTCTCAGTTTTGATGGTTTCAAATTTACAGTGCAAGAAATTAGTACAAAAATTCTCATTCACTGGTTTGTCAAATGGAGGACGGTTGTCAATCAACATGTTATTCCCATCCATGCTTTCAGAAATAATATATGTCATTTGTGAGGTATCAGAAACCAAATTTAGAGCCTTTAAGTCATCAACAATTGCTACTTGCTAATAATTAACACGTTTATCAGAATATTATTCAAAATATATGCCAGATTCTATATCTCCAAATTACTTCAATAGCCTTTGGAATATAATCAATCATATGCACTATGAAAGAAGAGACAAAGAAAAATTCACCAAAACAAGAAAGATGATTTGGTATGTAAAGAAATCACCAGTTTATGGTAGTGAATACCACATGGGATATTACAATATTCTTCAGAAGGCATCATTGGTGGTAATTTTTCACTCTAGAGAAATACACCACAAAAAAACAAATACGATGATAAAAAGTGACAGATTAAGAAAAAATATAAATTATCTTACATGCAACACAAGGCCATGAGAATCATAATGCAACCAATAGTCAAAGACGTGCAAAGATGACAACTACAACTTATAGAGAACTTAAAAATCAAAAAGAACATAGAATTTCACTACATGTTGGGAATCAAATATAAAGAAATGGAATGACCCAATTAAACGAATATTGAAATGGGTTGAAATCATACCAGGCATTAGCGACAAAATATAATATCAAACGTATCCATAGCTACTTAAAGAGTATTCTCAAGATCCATTGTATTATTGTGTTTTTAAATCTTTCATGATAAAATGCATGTTTTTTAAAGAATTTTTTATTTTTTATTTTTCTCAGTAATTTCTAAGTTGTCAAATTTTCACTGAGTTTTTGTCAAGTATTTGCTGAGATTTTCTTGAGCCCAAAATTTTGATCTTGTGAACTATGTACATTTGTGAATGCTTATGTTTTGCAATAATTTCCAGCTTATGCAAATAGACTTCAACTTCCAAAGAGTAAGTAAAAAGTTCCAAAATAGAACATGATAAGATTTTGGTAATTTTCAATCCATAGAGCATAATTTTTTTCAGGCAGTCAATGATCACATGCTAATTTTCTATTTCCAGCAATCTTACAACTACAGTTCTTATTTTTCAATCCAAAAGTTTATTTCAGGTTTTAGAAGTTTGGGACTCTAGTTTCTGACAATTTCATATTTCACTTACACAATAGATACAACAAACATTTCTATTTCCCGTTTGAAAATGCTTCCACAGAGTCTAATAAGAGTTCGTCTGATGGCTTCAGAAGCCCGGCAGAGAATACCCCCAAATACAACCCCAGCAGAGACATCAGCCTTTCCCCTCCCAGAAGCCCCAAAGGAGATCCTCTTGGTAATCCCCAAGGTGACCCTTTGAATAATCCTATTTTGCCGGGCGTGGAGGACAAGTATAACCTTGCGGGCACCCTTAAGAGAAGGTTTGCGAAGGTTGAAAAAGAAATTGCAGAGATAAAGAATGGAATGCAGGACCTATGGGATCTCCATAGGAGGTCTACCAAATTCGCACTGAAGGTGATGCCTGCTTCCGCCCTGACCCTCTGTAATGTGCAGGAGAAGCTGTCGGATGGCAAGCTGGGGGCCAATGCGGATAACAGAGACCTCTTCCTGTTCCTGCAGGAAGAATGGGCGAGATCACTGCTATCCAAGCAGTTGGGAGGAAAAATTTAACTTGTTGATGTGCTATCTTTTTGTTAGACAGATTCC
>MU227969.1:850606-867073 GCA_018584345.1 Thuja plicata | reverse complement strand
TATATATATATATATATATATATATATCGGTATGTGTAGGATCATGGTATGCCAAAAAGTGGCGATGTGAAAAAGAAGTTCTGATTGGTAGACTGATTGAAAATATCTGTAACTTTCAAATGGTATAACATTTTTTAAATTTGAAACATGTGTCACATTTTATTCTTCACTTCTTATAAGAAAAAGAGAAAAAATTCAATTTGATTAAGTTTAGACTAAGTTAAGGTGGCCAGACATGGGAGTTTTTATATTCTGGAAATTTGTAGAGGAAAAATCATAATTAATTATTTACTTGGAAAAAAATAATGAAAAATATGCGTCACATACGGACATTAGTCTACTACTTATATCTATAATCTAGTAAAAAAATATTATCATTTGATTGGGTTTAAGGTGGTCAGACATACACCTACTTCTTTTCTTTTTAGTCCTGATTGATAGACTGGTTGAAAAATAGCTATAGCTTTCAAAAAATATAACATTTTTGAAATCCTAAACATGAGTCACATTCTATATTTTCCTACTACAATAAAAAAAAAAAGTTTTCAATGTGATGAAGTTTAGAATAAATTAAGGTGGTCAGACACAAAAAAAAATTTATATCCTAGAAAAGTTGTCGTACAAAAATCATAATTAATTATTTACTTAGAAAAAGTTTATAAAAAAATATGCATCGCATCCGGACATGAGTCTACTACTTATATCTATAATGTTGTATAAAAATATTATGATTTTATTGTGTTTAAGGCGGTCAGACATACACCTACTTCTTATCTTTCTCCTAAAATTTTCATACTACTGCATATAAACTAATGGCTTGTAGAAAAGAAACTAAAATCGATTTGCTACAGATTCTCTTTTTACACATTTTTATATAAGAATTAGAATTTGTTCAAATTTTTACGTCAACTTTCCCAAACCTGATTTTCTTAATTTTCATTGCCACTTAAGTGGCTGATTTTGCATACCATGATCCTGCGCACACACACACACACACACACACACACACACACACACATCATAATGAAAAAAAGAAATCCATGAACCCACGAACTAGACTATTATCCTCAAACCCGAACCAGTAACTTAAAATTTTTGACATTGAGCAACCTGAGGACTCTACTCTCTTATATATTTCAAGGCCCCATAATGCATGAAGTATAGCAAGAAGAGGGGACCCAAATCAGATGTCTTCAGATTTGAAGTATTGTGCTGGGGCTTCCTATTGAAAAATACCATTGTAGTCCTTCCTCAATGGGAAAGCAATGGATCTACAGAGATGGATTCACTCTGTAAGGGAAGAAGAAACTTCAACATGGGTTAATATCAATGGTTATGTTTCTACTAATGAAAAATATAAAGACTGACTAATCCTTCTAAAAATATCAATGGTATGTGCAGCTACATCTCTAGAGAAAAAGCCAAGCATGCAATAAGTCATTGGGGTGATTGAAGAGGTAAAAGAAACACTAGAAGATTCTTCCCAAAGCATGGAATCACCAAGATGGTACAAGAGCATTCAAGCTCAATGCCAAAGATCGAAAATAACTTATAACTAGAAAACTCATTGAACTTATGTTTTTAAATTTCAGTTGAATTCACAAAGGCCATAAATGCTCTATACTATAGATTGTCTTTTATATCTTTATGAGATATATCATCTAAATTGATCAGAGTAGATCAATTAGATATCACGTAGGCTATATTTCTTAACTAGTACTTCATGTAATGTAGCTCTAATATGATGAGTAGAAATCAGAGTCTAGTTTTTGTTCACGTGTTTTATGAATTTATATACATGATTGTTTGATAGGAAATATCATCAGCATCATCCACTGGATATGGAAAGTATGGATTAATGCATAGTTTTACTTGATTCACAAATTTTTTAATAAATATTTTTTGTTCCTTCCCTAGAATTCTATATACAAAATTAGAAAGTAACATTTTATATATCATGTTGCACTACTTCAGGCACCAGCTGAATGTTCTATTTTTTTTTATTAGTGATTTATTGATTTCAGAATAAATAATATTGTAAATTGTCTAAAATAAGTTTATGGTTTTGTCTAGTGTTATCGAGGGACGCATTTCTGGCATAATTTGACCTATCCCAAAAATATCGACCTCCTCGAAACTTAGAAACTTCTAGAAACCCGTCAACTGACTGTCCATAAAACTAATTCTTGAATTTTAATAATTTGTTTGACTGTCACTCTCACGTGAAATCTCAATTTAAATTATTAAACACAAACATTATATTTTAAGGTTCTATAATGTATATAAGCATGCTTATCCATGTTTTCATATGAATATTTAAAACTTTCCCTATTTTTTATACAGTTGACCCTATTTTCGTCTCCTTCTTTGTGAAAAAAATACATCATGGAAACCCATTTCTCGTCCCCCATTCTGGAATCCTGTGTAACATAGGTTTTATAGTGAGATACTTTAAGGAAAATTTGCCATTTCAATAAGGATAGGAAAATTTAAGAGAAACATTTGTGATTTAAAATGTGTGAAAAGAAAGGAGACATAAATTCCATACACCATAACATAATCTCCCATGACCTATCCATACTAACCCGTGATTCCTGTGTAATAAAGAGAAGTGAATTTTTTTAAAATTAATGAAACCAACAAGCCTACATTAAAAATGCCATATCTGTGAGTCTGATTCGCAGGTGGTTGTGCATTTATTGAACAAAAGGAACTTTGGGACAGTAGACTGGCATTTGGCTTTGGTTGCTCAGCAGATCATTCAGTTATGTACTTCTTTGGATTCTGTGTCCTTTATGTATATTCCCCGAGAGTGGAATGGTGTGGCTGATTGTTTGGCCAAATGGGCCTCTGAGCATGGGCCGCCTTGGAACATTTTTGACCATTCGATGCTTCCCATTGATTTATCACAGAGGCTGGTTCAACTTGTTGACCAGAACAAGGCTCTGTAATTCTCTTTGTGTCTTGTTTTGTTCTGCTCTCTTTTGTTATCAATAAATTTTTACCCCTCTTTTAGTTCAAAAATGCCAATAATAAAAACCATGGTCAAATTGGGGGGTACAAAAATGAAAATGAGTTACAAATTATATGTTAGTTTAAACAAAGATTCCATGTATATTAAAATGTGGGAAACGGTTATGAAAAGAGAGTCTGTGATGAAAAATAGAATTATGGACTTTTCCAATAGAATTATGTGGGCATGTTCTTTTAAAAAAACTTGAGCTAGCAAGACAGGTGAATTTTAATATTTCAAACTTCCAAGAAGAAGATGTCATGTAATGTAGAAGTTCATGTGTATTGAGTGGTGAGGAGTAAATTATTTTGAGGAGTATGCACACCACCACCCTCATCATCAATGAATTAAGTGTGAAGGAAGCTACAGTTAATGCTAAAGTTGAGTTTCTTAGAAGACTTAAAGATGAGCTAGAGAAATAATACCAGACCATTTAAACAAAAAGGGCATAAATCTCTTTGAAAAAGAATGAGATAGATAGACCTAAAGATGAAGGAGAAGATATAAATATTGTAGTGGGTATGGGAAGAGAAGAAGTAGAGATTAAAGAGGCTCTAGCATTGAACAGGGCTAGTACAGAGGAAGACGTCAAAAATTATAGGGCATATGCTAAACAGTTGTAAGTAGCTAAGGATTTGGTAAAAGCATAGAAATAAGTTCCTCCAGGTTATTTATGATCTTGTTTCCCTTGTATTTAAAAAAAGTAAGAAGGACCACGCTAAATACGGAAGAATTCACTTTAACCATATAGCCTCGTCAAGAATATCACCGGTGGGATCAACCTACAAATTTTTTTTGGTGGGGATGCCAAAATATGATTTGGAGAGGTAAACTATTATCGGGCTTATTTGTAAACTATTATCTATTTTGAGCTCTGTGAACAGTCTATGCTATATGATTTGGATGATGAAGTGGTAGGTGATATTTTAACTTAAGTATTGTTTATTAAAGTCTCAAAAAGAAGTAAGTGTTCCATATGAAAGAGCAAGGCTATGATTCCATTTGCAATCCATAAAGTAGAAGGAACCTGGGATTCTAATTGAAGCAAATCATTTTCAAAAATTTGAATACCTTTATCAGTAGTTACTCCAGGAATAGGAACATCTAAGTTCTCAATAAAATTTTGAATTAAACTTATAAGCTCCTAATCTGAAATACTAATACTGAGCACATTCAAATTATTATAAAAATCTAAAATAGAATCAACAACGAGAGTAGAAATAACAGGGGCCTCTGATTTCAAATGGAGGGTTGAAGATTGTTTCCTTATATCAAACCCGTCATTCGATTTACCAACGGAGATCAAATCTAATATAATTTTTGAAGATGGAGAATTCAGCTGAATCAATGAAAACACAAAATCTGAAGTCTTGGTTTGAAAAACTAGTGAATCAATAGTCTGCAGGGGTATTATATAATAATTTATTATTATTCAAAATACTTAGTTTAACCCTAGCCCCAATCAAATTGGACAAATTCCTCTTTAGAAGATAAAAATAGATTATCCTTAAAACTAACAGTCTTCTTAAGGTAATAATATTTTTCTATATATGACTATAACTTTCAATAATGTACACAACAAATCTATCTTAGTATTATACTACATGAATTTGTTAAGCCAAATAAATAGTAGGCACTTGTATCAAAATATTCATAGAACCTACACTACATTTTTAATATGTAGGCAAGTAGAGTCTGAAAGATAAAAGTTAATGAGTTCACCTCCTATTAGAATTCCTCACTAAAAAAATCCCTGAATTCAACATGGTGATAAATATGTCCCCGTTTGAAACAAGTATTAGGATGAGCGGAAGGTTGATGGATGAGAAAATGACAAAAAGAAGTCTAATGAAGATAGAAAATATACTTTCGAGGCAGATTCTTGACATGGGTTCCCAATGCAAATTTAGATTAAAGAGGCATCTCATTTCCTCATATTTAGGATCTCTTAGGCACTATGAATCTAGACCAATCCAACAGAATGAGGCTTAGTATCAAGAATATCTTTGTTAGCATTAGGGCTTGATAATTTTAAAACAAAAAATGAATTCTCATCCCTAATAATCTTAGATCTACAAAACCCACATGAATCTTGTACTATTTCTTGACACCAAACCCCATCTATAGATTTTGAATTTAGGGTTCTTGGAGAAAAAACATTAGGGTCTCTAAGCACACAAATATTGATGATAAAAAAATCATCAATTAAAGAAAAAATCATGTTTAAATTGACTATCAAGGATTCCCCAAACTTATGCAAAGTACCCATATTTGGAGACTCTAGTGGTAACTGGGGAAGTACAAACTAAACATGTTGCAGAGACAAAATATCTTGAAGAGGCTAAAGATGAGGTTCCCATAGATAAGCCAATAACAAACTCATCTCAACAAAAAGAAAGGCTTTTTTACTGCATATTCTCTGTATTAAAATTAATTAAAGAAAATTACAAGAATAGAGGAAGAAATAAACTGATAGTACAGAGTTCCAAACAACTTACAATGAATCCGCTTATGAAGTTTACAAAGAGAACAATTTTCTCCCCAAACCTTAATAAAGATTGTGTATTTATAGAAATCTTTCACCTTCGTATTCAATGGATCCATTTGTGTATCAATAAATGGAAGAGGGAACCAAACTTTATTTGAAACCAACAATCTTTTGTCCCGAATGACCTCTACATGAATTCTCTCTTTTCCTGAACCTTTTTCCCACAACCCACCATTCCCATTATTATTCCCTGGAAATCCATCTGCGAAGACTTAGGTTGAAGTTAGCCAATTTATTATTCTATCCTAAAGGGATGAAATTAGGATTATAAACTCTGGTTTTATCCCCTTTTTGCCTCACAATTTCATCGATCTTATTCCAATCAAATATGGATCTCCACCATGGCCGTGATTTTAAAACCCCCCTCAAAAATTGAGATGTAGGGAAAAATACACGAATAGTCGGAAGCCGAGCCTTGTCTATCGAGGGGCCCTTTTCAAAAACCCATTGAGGGATATTTTTAGGTTCCCATGTACCATAAAACTCACCAAATTTGGTCACATCCACTATATCCTCCCACCTTTAATGAATGTTTCCTGCCAATTTTTTTTAATCATATATCTTTCTCGACGGGATGAAATTTCCTTCTCACTCCAAATTTCTTTTTATATATCTTTTTTTTTTTAATGAATTGTGCCTTTTCAATTAATAAAATATCAAAGTTACATATCCACAAAAAAGGGGCCAGGGGACATAAGAATCACCCCGCAAAGTTCACACGGCCAAGCCAAATACAAAGCACAACTATTCATAAAAAAAAATAGGAATATAGCCATTAAGTAGCAATAGCAGTGGCAGAAGGAGGAGGATATTTATCATCAGAACCCCACACCTCATTGGGGTTAGCAAGAGGGTCGGGAAATGACCACCCATCATCTTCAGCATCTTCTTTTTCTTTCTCTTTCGCTGTGGGCGGCGAAATGGCCAAAGCCAGGCAGGGAAACTTGGAGGAGGTGGTGGGAGGCCAAACAGAGCCAAGAGGACCAGGAGCATCATGAGGGGCAGACTAAGCCGGTGCTGGAGACCACCCAGAAGAACAGAAAGGTGGAGAAGGTGAGCGGCACCGCCAACTGTCACCGCCACTTCTCGAAGAGTGGTGGCATGGTGCCTGCGAATGCAGAGTGCGTGAGCGGCGTGCTGAGGAGCTGCGCCCGTGGCGATGGCCTCTGGGAGGAGTACCTTCAATAGAAATGGCATCAGGAGGAACCTGTGCAATAGTATAGGGAGCATTGCCCCAATGATTGAGCAACTCCTGTAGGTGAGCCACTTTGATAGCCACTTTATTGGCCTGAACTTGAATTTGCATCATAACATTATTACAAATGCAAGCCTTGTTATACAGAGCAACATTCATATCAAGAAAACGGTGAGAAAAAATAACAACATTCCTATCTTTCCATAACATGAACAAAATTTCCATCCTGAAAGTATGCCAAATCTGGGTAAACTTGAAAGGAAGTCTAGGGGAATCTCCTAAGACAATCATGTGCCAAGAGAAAGGCTCAAGCTAAAAAGGTTTGAAGAAATCATGAATCCACTGCCAATACTATTGAGCTCTCCTACAAAACCAGAAGATGTGCAAAGAAGATTCAAGGTGACCATAGAAGGGACAATTAGGGTCTTGAACACCCAGATGTTTGAGCTTAGGGCCAACTGGGAGCCCTTGAAAAAGTAGGCACCATTCAAAAAGAGCCATCTTAGGCTCCGTAATGGCAGCCCAGATGGTTTGAAAGTGAGAGCTCTAGTGGGATGTGGAGGAATGAAGATGTCATCTCTTATTAAGGGTATCCACCATCGAAAGATGAGGAGATAACCACCTATAGCTCACTCATGGCTTAAAATTGCTAAAAGGCGTGGTAGGATACCATTTCCAATCCTTCCACCAAGGCCTGACAAATTGAATGCCAATTTTAGGAAGCAGGTTGGCAGGAATCACAGAGACCAAAAGATCAAAAGTCTGGCGATAAGAACGAGCCAAACGATACTGCACCTACATATCCTCCCATTATCGAAGACCCATAGAGGCTCTAGAGAAGAGGTCCTTGAGAGTCTGGATGCCATGTTTGAAAAAATGTAGAGCACTAGTCCCTTGAGTCTTGGCCAAAGGGATGCCTTGAATAGGAAACAACGGAGACCACCAGAGGCTCTACTGATTGAAAGAAAGACCATTGCGAAAGAAATCACTATCCCATCAAAGCCAAGGCTTAAAAGCTTCCCAAGCTTTCCAAATGCTCTTGATGATGAAGGTACCCTTAATTAGAATAGGTTCTTTCATAGTGAGTAAGGTCTGGAGACTAATGCCCTTCCAGGTTGGCCTGTGAACTGGGAAACCCGAAGAGATGCAGTGTCAAACAAGAATTTTCAAGGCCTCATTACCAGTAACAACACGGATAATCCACTTCACATAGAGAGCTTGTCCCTGCCTCTGAGTGGAAAGAAGGCCAAGGCCGCTAGAGTCCCATGGAAGGCAACAGAACTCCCAGGTAACCCTATGAAAACCATGGTTATCAGCACTAGAGGCCCAAAGAAAATCTCAGAGAAAACACTCCATCTTGAAGTAAGAAGCCTTTAAGGGAGCCCAACAAGAGGATTAGTAGACATGAGTAGCAGCCAAAACTTTGGAACAAATCTGAAACTTTCCAGCAAGGGAAAGACGCTTGCAGATCCAATATTGTAGGTTTTTTTAAATCTTGGTAAGCACAGCATTCCATAAATCCATAGAGGAGCCATGGAAAGCAAAGGGAATTCCTAGGAAATGAAAGACTTCCCCATGCTGAACCCATTTCTAGCCAAAATTGTTAAGCTAGGTAGGGGCTCGAAGAAAAGACTGTCTGAAGCAAAGGATTTTAGACCATTGAATAGAAAATCCAGAGGTTTGACAAAAGGTGTCCAGGCACCGCAAGGCATTGGATATGTTCTCCTCATCCTCAATAAGAGTGAGAAAGGAGTCATTAGCAAAGTGGCCATTAACAAGCTGGGAAGAGGAATCAGGAAGAGAAATGCCACAAACTAAACCAGAGGAGACAGAGTTGGCAAGCAAGTATCCAAAGCCTTCAACAACAAGCACATATAAGGTAGGAGCTAGCGTACAACCTTGTCGGATGGATCAAAAAATCCCAAAAGTATCAGATTGGGACTCATTGATGGTAATGCAAGTAGATGCATCACCAAAAATCATTTCCATAGACTGCAAAAATTGGGGACCGAAGCCAAGAGCTTGAAGCATAGCAAGAATAAAGGGCCATTCAATGCGGTCATAGGCTTTAGCAAAATCAATTTTTAGAAATAGGGTAGCCTGCTTAGAATGGTGAGCCCATTCCATCCCTTCCCAGACAATAATAATGTTGTCAAGAATATACCTAGATTTAATAAAACTAGTTTGCTCAGGGCAGACAATAAGAGGAAGGAGATGTCTGATTTTAAGAGCTAAAGCTTTGGGAATTATCTTGTAGGAGACATTCAACAGGGTGATGGGCCTCCAATTGCATATATCCACTAGATCACCAGATTTAGGTATGAATTTGATATTTCCTTTATTAATTAAAGTGCCCAAACTTTTATTGTGAAAGGCCTTGAGATAGACTTTGTGCAGGTCAGGACCAACAGCATCCCATGATGCTTATAGAACTCATAGGGGAGGCCATTGCATCCTAGCGATTTATCATAGGCCATAGAGAAAGCCGCTTCTCTGAGGTCAGAGATGGTAAGCAATTGATCACAAAAGGCATGCTGCTCGATCGCTAGGTGGTTTAGAGTAACAGCAATACAAGCCTTCAGAGCCTCTTCCCGTGCTGCAGAATTACCCTGTGAGGAAAACACTTGTTCATAGTGCTGAACAAAATCTTGTAAAATGGCCGGAAGTTCTGTAAGTGTGTCAGATCCTTTCTTAATCTTTTGAATACCAACATTGGTATGACGGGCTTTGAGAGCATGAAAAAACTCTTTAGAGGCTTTATTGCCCACCTCCAACCAATGGAGGCAAGCTTTGATTTGAGCTCTACGAGCAACATAGGCATTTGCAATCTATTTCTCATGATGGAGTTGGGCCAGATCAAGTTGGAGAGTAGAATCAAAGGGTTTCGAGGCAAGCAAATCAGCAGCATTGTGAAGAGCCTTAGTGTTATCTTCATAAGCACGCTTTTTGTAACAAGCTAACTACCGGCCGTAAATGCAAAGAAATCTAGCAGTGCAGGTAATGGCATCATTCCACCATTGAATCCAACCAAGATGAGTGTGGGGCTGAGGCTCTAAATTCTAGACTTGAAGAATGTGAGAAATAGTGGAAGTATGTGTCAGCACAGACGTGTTGAGATAAAACTATGTTTGGACAGCCCTTCTGGTAGAAAACTACCAAGTGATGGAGAAAGAAATGGGGAAGTGGTTTGACAAGGTAACATCTGTCAGAGGAATGACATGTAGGCCTCGATCTTTAGAAAAAGAGAAAAAATATTGAGCCTTTATCATAGCATGATCAAACCTCTTAAATATACGGTCAGAGCCAGCTCTGAAGTTGGACCAAGTATGCCAAACCCCACCCTGCTAGCGGCGGTTAGCATTGGGATCAAAAAGGCCCAATTTATTTCACATGTGATACCAAGCTTCTATCTCTCTAGTTGTCCATCAAAAAGGTGTGATTGCTTCCTTGTCAGCGGCCAGCTCAACCATATTAAAATCCCCACACATAACCCAAGTGGCAGGAGGCAGATTGTCTGCCAGCCAGCGCCAAAGTTGAGATCTTTCGACAGCATCATTGGTGGTGTAAACATTAATGACACCAAAAGAATGATTGTGAAAAGAAAGAAAAATCTAGGTGACACGCTGCGTCGGATCAAAACCATGAGCAATAACAGAAGAATGAAGGTGAGGTGTTAGAATAGTAATAACACCACCTTTACCAGCTTCATGCTGAGAAGAAAAAACAATGTCGTTCGGCCATATGACACGACAGGTAGAGTTAAGAAGAAACCCAGAGATCTTAACCTCCTGTAAACATAACATGTCTAGACTGTGAAGTCTACAGTGGATATCCCACACATAGTACTTTCTAGAGAGGTTAGTTAGACCTCGTACATTCCATGACAAAAAATTCATAAAAACTCTTGCAAGAAGGCTAATACAGAGCCAAAGCTGGGGAGTATTTCTATAGAAGAGGTAAACCGCCTTTCATTTGGCTCATCTGTGTGTCCATCAGGACTACGAGACCGATGCAAAGACTGGGAAAAAACTAAAGAATCCACTGGCAGCACAAGTACCACTTCAGGAGTGGAAGGCTTCGCGACAGGGCTTTTCCCTTGGATAACAGGGTTTGAAATAAGTGGTGGTGGAAAATCACTGGAAGAAGGAGATTTTCCAGCCAAGGGTTCTGAAAGTGACACCATAGTGGAGTAGCTTGTGTCATCTTGGAGCTTGAGGCATTCCTATCTTTTCATGAAACTGTAGTCCATTCTTCTTTTTTTCTGGCTTCCATATTTTTGGCCGTTGCTTCCTTTGGCGGTGTCTTAACCCGAGGGGTTGCTATCAGGCAATCCCTAATCTTGTGTTCTTCTGATTGACACCAATAGAAGGTGTTGGGCAGCTTAAAATAGAGCACTTTTTGAGAAATGGTGAGGGCACCAATCTAGATTTCAACAGTGTCTTTGAGGTCCCTAGAAAGGTTGACCTCAACACAGACATGCTTCTACGGATGGGCATTGAAAAATTTGTCATGTTCCATGACAATGACCTTACCAAGGGTTTTAGCAATGGACTCAATGAACGGCTAGCATGGCAAGGGGAGACTAGGAAATTTGACCCAAACAGGAACCCTAAGTTTCTTGTCATCCGAGACAGTGAAGTCTCGAGACCATCTCTAGAAAACACATAGGGAAGACCTAACAGTCTAGGGTCCGCAGTTAAAAACTGCTTTTGCCTGAGAAGGGTTAGAAAAATGGAAAAGAAAAAAACCTTTGGTAAGGTTTTGCACACCGTCAAGGCAGACCCCATGAGGGGTCCAGCTCTTGTTAACCCAATCTTTGAGGATACTTTTAGGAGGAGTACGACCCACAAAATATCCAATCAGAGTATGCTTTTCTAACCATTCACATGCAGAATCAAATTCTTGTAGATTAAGAACAATATCAGGGTTACCTCATGAAAGACCTTCGGGACGAACTTGTGAGGATGTTTGTTCAGAGGAGGCACCATGGCTTTCCAAAGCTTCAACTCATGCACCAGAAACAACTGTTGGACCAAAGTTGGCCAGAGCCATACTAAAAGCTAACCCTAATGCAAAGATCCTGCAGTAAATGCGGTATGAAAAATGGAAAGCTCAGAGCAAAGACACAGACAGGACGCCATATGCATGAAACCCTAGTAGAGCCCTGGTTCATCAAGGGGCAAATAATAAAATAAATAGAAAATAAATTAATAAGATAAATAAAAAAGAAAAGACAAGATAAAGTTAAGACAATAATCAACTTTTGTCTCAAAAAATCATCTTAAAATAGCTGACTTTGTACTAGTGTTATTAGTAAATCTGGTAAAATTCAATTTCTTAACTCTTGATCAAAAAAAGTCTTGTATTTTTTTATTTCCATCTTCAAAATCCTAGGATGGTTGTTGATACCATAGAAAGAATTCAAAATAATTTCATGTAGATGGGAATGGAGGACAAGACCTATATGGATTTAGTAAAATAGGAGAAGGTGTGTACAACTAAGAAAAATATGATGTTGGGAGTGAGAATAATTAAGTAGTTTAATAAAGCTCATATTGCTAAGATTTGATGAATTCTTATGGAGAACAAGAAGGAGAAGGCTATTATCATGTAAGAAAAGTATCTTTGAAATGGGAAAGTTGATCCCTTATTATATGAGCCGATCTCCTCTGTGGGTTCTCCTCTTTGAAGAAGTACAATCTATGTTAAGAATATTTCTAAGAAATGTAGAAAAATGGTACTAGGATATGGTTAAAAAAAAAATTCTGGGAGGATATATGGAATCAAGATAGGCCTTTAGTTGAAGTTAACTCTGTATCTCAAGATAAGATATGGATAACTAATCAATATAGAACTTATGTGGAGAAATATATTTAATGGGGAGAATGTAAAGATAATTGGAAATATTTTACAAGACATATAAAGAAAACTAATGAACCTCCCCCATATATCATCACTCAACTTCTAGAAAATATGAGATCTTTATCTTTGTTCTTGCTGAATTGTGCTCTATTTTCAAAATGTTTTTATGACAGATGGATCTGAAGGTACAACTCCATAGGTTCCTTCTCTGTTATTTTGGATTACTATCATATGGAGAGGATGGAAGATAAAAAATAATTATATAAGTCTAGATTCCAAATATTGTCCCCAAAGTCAATTATTTTTGGTGGTTTGTTGCTCATGCAAGGATTATCAATATGGACAATCCTAATAGGAATGGTTTTAATTTTGTTAATAGATGTACTCTTTATCAAGGTGATAGTGAATCCATTGATTATATTTTTGTTCACTACTCCTATGCTATTGAAGTCTGGCATCGTATCCTCTCATCCCTGAATGTGGTTTGGATAATGTAGAGAAATATGAGTTTTCTCATGGATCATTGGAGTTTTACTCCTCTTAATCACCCTATTATCAAGAATTAATGGGCCCAAATTCTCCTTGCATCACCTATAATGTATGGAAGGAGAGAAACAATAGGATTTTCAGGGATCAAACTAGAACTAAATCTTCTCTTTTTTAGGTCATAAAGAAACAAGTAATAGAAAACCTTAACGATACTTATTTTAGAAAAGGGAAAGTGCTACCCACTTTCCATGACTTGAGAATTAAAAAAAAAACTATAATATTCACAAGGACCTTCTTAATATTTATTGGACTAGTCTTTGGAAAAGAAGGTTAACTAGTTGGATTCTTTAAGAGGTTGGTTAATTAAAATATAGTGTTGATGGTCATGCTAGAAGTTATGTTAGAAGGGGATTTTAAAATTATTATGGATCACTTGCAGGGTAAAGAGGGTTTCTCTTTATATATTTTAAGTCTAATGAATGACTTTAAAATAATTCTCTCTACTTTCAGTCAATTTAAGTCCCTTCGTACTCTTAGGGAGGGTAACATTGTTGCAGATTTTATGGTGAACTTGAGCCTCAATGCTCATTATTGGGGCTATATTACCTTTGAAAAATATCCTCAAAGGTTAAAAGGGATTCCTGCCAATGAAAGAAAAATATTAATTTTTTGATGTTCTAAATCTGGAGGAAGGTGTGTGCCTTTATCAGATAGAAAATGATCATACAATGAATTTAATATTTTAAAAACAATGTCAAGTTGTAGAGAATGGGGGAGAAGTTTATTGGACCATCAATTTTTTTTTTTAAATCCCAAGAATTTAAATGTTTCCATTGAAATGGTCATGTTCAAAATAATTGTGTTAGAGGTGAGAAGAAGGTTGACACTAATTTAATAAATAAAGGATATCTAAAATATATTACTACTATGGTTATTAAAAATAAAAGGTGAATAGAGAAGCATTTGTGCAATAAAGGGAAGATGATGACTGCTAAGGTGGAGTTTTCTTGTAAAGGTAATAAATGGTGTTGCAATAGGGTCTAGTTGAGACGGCATAAAAATGGTTTATAAGAAACATTGATATTTTTATTTATTATGTACACCTCTTTTAATAATAAAGCTTACAGAGTGGATAATCATAATGTTCACGTCCTGGATTCCCAAAGGGAAAATGTTAGTTCAAATCTCCAAAAGGTTATTTATTTAGTAATTTGGACACTTGTATAACTATTAAAGGTGATGCCAAAAATCACATTGGTTTAATTCAAAGTGGAAATATTTCATTCTTCAAGAAGCTTCCTCATTTGTATAGAGAGGAACGCAGAAAGGCTTTCATATTTTATTTATTTTTTAGTTTTAGGGGGCCTACTTTAATGACAATTAAAGAGACCCAAACAAGCTTCAAGGGAGTCAAAATCATGGGTGGGATTTTGAAGAAGGTTTAAATAAGCGATTTTAAGGAGTTAATACAGTGAGCTATGAGATGAATTTAGGAAAGTTTTTATGACCAATTAAATTCAAAATATGAAGGATTTTAATAGTAGACTCTCCATGAAATTCGCTAATTTATGGCACAAACAAATTTGCTAATTTACATCCATTTGATAGAGTATCCAACTCTTTTGACACTAGTACATTTGACCCTAAATTCTGATCTAAATTTCCCACCATGCATTACATTTGTTTTGCTTGGTTAGAAAATGGAAGGAAAACTTTGATTTTTTTTAATCCATTCCCGTGTTGGTCGGAATTACAACAACCAGGACATTTTTTCATAATTGTGACAAACACGATCAATATAACTAAAAAAAAAGGGTTTCATTTCAATTCATTATGATTATGCAGTGAAGAAGAGTTGAAGGAGGGCACAAATAGAAGGCACAGAGTACATATGCGTTGAAGTGATTGAACCAACACCATCTGTGCATGATCAAATGGAAGGCAAATTTGTTTCAGACTTACACAAAATTAGGTTGGTATCGATGAATAGTTTATAGACTTACATGTGTTCTCATTCTATTTGTATTGTGTTTATCTGACATTAAACTATTTGTCAATTTGCAACAATATGGGTTACGAAGTGTTGTTAGTTTTCAATTTGATTAACCAAATTAGGGTTTCTTTGTTTCGTATGAGATGAATAAATTTCATATGGATTTTGCATGACAAACCTAGAAAATGAATCATGACAAACCTAGCATCTGTAGAGACGTTGATTTGGATTTTGACTCAAACATTTCACTGCATTACCCATTGACCATTTGACAATTTGTTAGTAGGGAGGAGGAATAGAAAATAAATTAACCATTGGAACTTCAAACCAACTTGTTGTTTGTACACAAAAGTGCTAGGAATAGTCAACAAAAGGACTGAGAAACTGCACAGATAATATAATCTTTGCATAGAATGAGCAACAACTTAGAACACCATGAAATGACTAAATTTCCTATCAATATTGCACTTTGGGTTTTTTACGAGTAGCCTCTTTCTCTGTTGACACAGCTTTTGGATCATTGAATGCCTTATGATTCACCTTTGCCTCACACACCAATGTGGTATTAACCAATAACAGCTCATTCATGTATTTATGTTAAGTAGGTAGAGGATTTCACAAGCAATTTTTGATTAGCTTTTTTTTGGTAAGATTTAACCCGTGTGGATTTTAGTCATCTCCCATGGAAAGCCTACTTTATTCAAAGGAATGCAAGGATGGATGACCTCCCAAGGACTCCCAATTCTTTGCCCCTATGAGAATCACCTAGATATGATGAGTGGTGAGTGTACCATTCATGCTCATGAGAGATGGGTTTTGGTGAGCCCTTACTCTTGAAATATAGGCCAATGAATTTGATTTAAAAACTATGTAGTTAGTGCCTAATAAAACATTACATAATTTCATGCTGCGAAAACACCACCTACTTGATAAATCTAATTGATGTTAATGTATATTCTTTGTGGATTCTGGAAGTTCCTCAAATAGGTAGAATTTCATCACTGGCTAGTTGATTTTTCAGACAGCTTGATTCAGTTTTTTCAATGTATATATAGAAATCTATCAGGTTAGTATGCTCGGAACTCAACTTCAAATTGCGAGTTTAATGTATGTATTTCCTATGTAGCTTTTTACGTTTATCAAAACAATAATGTTGTGGCAATATATCAGTAAGCTATTACCATAGTCTTTTCAAGGGGGTGGATTTGTTCACTAGTCAAAGTGTAATAAATTGAGGTTCGGATATGTTTTGTAACTTTCTGAAGGGTGTCTGAAAACCTAGTTTGTTCACCAAGTTTTTTGGAAGACTTTGGAGATAGAGGTTGAATACCCGATTGAGAGGGCTACTAGGAGCAGGCCTAGAACAA